>PTFA01000177.1:1881709-1921918 GCA_003342895.1 Casuarius casuarius
GCGGGCGGGCGGAGGAGCGGCGGCCGCTGGGGCTCCATGGTGCCGGGGCCGCGCGGAGCGGAGCGCCCGGGTCTGGTGAGTGAGCGCGGCCGGGCCCGGGGGGGTGCGGGGTGCGGGGGGGATGTGTGCGTGTGCCCGTGTGCCCCCGCCGCGCTGCACCGCGGCCCCCTCCCCGCGCTGGGGGCTGTGACAGCGAGGGCTGCAGCCCCCGGTGGCCGTGTGCGGCGCGGTGCCTCTGCCTGCCTGGACCGGGCGCTGGAAGCGGCTGTGTCTGGGGGCAGCATCCAGAGGGGCTGCCTGCTGCCGGTCACGGAATGGGGCGAAGAAATCCCTTTAAATCCCTTGCTCCTGTTCGTGTTCCCCCCCCCCCCCGTTCTGTTTTATGTGCATCCAAATATATATTTGTATGTATAGGTTTTTTCCTTCTTAAATCTGTGTAAATCTGTGTCTTCATTTGTTACCATTTGGTCATGGTCTGGAGCAGGCAATGCATCAGAATAAAACAATTCCTTCCATAAAAAGTTACCATCGGCAAGGGGAGACTCTTTTGAAAGCATTCCTGAATCTCCAAAAAAATCCCCCCTAAAACTTTCCCAAATCCTTGCGAGACCCTTTATGAAGTGCAAGGAGGGACGGGAGGACAGATCAGTCTTTGCTCCCTTTGGGGAAATCCTCCCTTCTGCGTGATGGTCCAAGTGTTCCCCGCTCCGCACGTTGCTGCGTGGCTGGTGCGTGTGCGTCCGTCGGGGCGGCCGCACTGCGTGCCGACTCCACGTGCCTCCACGTTGTCCTCTCTTTCCATGACCTCGGTTTAACCTGGCATGGCCAAGCGTTACCGGCTTTGTCTGCGTTCAAGCTATGGCCAATACTTCCCCGTTCCTGGAGGTGAAGTGAATGATGTTCAATTAATCTGTGTTCCAGGGGGTATCAGAAAGTCAATAGGTTAGTGCTAAGTGAGGTGAATAGTAAGTGATAGAAGAGAAACCTGTACTTCTGTGACCCGCAGTTCAAGGCACTGGCTCGGGGTGAGAGCGTGTGAAGTTAGCCGAGTGCCATGACTCAAAAACCTGCTGCTCGCAGGGTTTCCCCTTGATTTGCTGAGCGCTTGATGCTTCACTGGCGGTTTGACTCTGTTAAATAGATCTTAGCTGACTTTTGGGAGATGGTCTTGGCTGTCCTTCGCTGCATGGCTTCATTGATACAATGTCTCTAAAAGTTAAATGACCTACTTCCTACAACCGAAAGACTGATGCCTCGGAAGACATCTGTGCTGTCTTCAGAACAGATGTTTATCTCTTTTTTTCCTTAGACATGGAGGTGCTAGATCCTTTAAGAAGTGATTTGTTTTTCTTTGTTGCTGTCCTTTTGCCATTTGTTGTCAGCTTGAGAAGCCTCAAGGCTGAAGTGCAGTATACTGGGTTGGTGCAGGGAGCCAGATAAAATAGCTTTGACTCGGAAACTTGGTGCAAGCAGTGAGTAACGGAGTGCACAACTGCTGCTGTGAAATGGCTTGTATGGCAGAGCAGTCACCTTACTCCATTTCTCTAACCATCTCTGTGCTTGTTGCAAGAAGATAAAGTAACCCAATTTAGTCTTCATTATCTTTATAGTGTTATTTGATGTAATTAATTGTGGAGTTTCCCCCGGCTTATAACAAGTTTGTGCGATGGAAACAGGTAACAGATGCTGCTGAAGATCTGCACGCAATCCACCAATATGATAGAAACAGCTTTTCCCCGTGCTCTTATCACCCTGTCTTGCTCTTCGTGTTAACCCTGAGCTTTCCCCTGCCCATTAGCAGACGGGAACTTCCCGGATTTCAATTAGATGCAAAAGGGAAACAAAGATCCAGGCTGGATATGGGAACCTAGAACAGAGGTGACTGCAGCTGCCCTGTGCTCTTTAACTCTCTTCAGCAAATTGCATTAGTATGTGACAAATTGGCTTGCAAAGCAGCTAAATGGAAATGACATTTGGAGCTGTTTGCTGTGCAGACCCTGTGGTGTCTCAGGGAAACATGTGACTTGCAGTATCTCCCCGAGATCTCCGATTCAACTGCTGCTACAAGGCTTTCCAGCACTTGCTCTGGGAACTTAGGTTGTGGGAAGACGTGAGACCCCGGGGCATGGCCTGGAAGGATTGCCCAAAGCTGGGGCAGATGCCTGCAGACGGCCTCACGCAGGAGGCAGCTGGCACGAAGAGCTGAGCGAGGAAAGGAAGCAAAAAGTAATGCCTGCGAATTGCATGGGGTATGTGGCAAAAGAGGCTTGAGGAGGGAAACCGTGCTTGCTGTTTGCCCATGTGGTGCTCCGCGAGGGGCGCTGGGTTGCGTCTCGAAGGACCTCTGTTCAGCTGCTTTGGCGGCTCGGCGGAGAGGGCTGGGCTGTATCGCAACAGGAGGACGTACACCTGCCTCTCGCGTGCCGCCCCTCTGAGCGTCCGCACGTCTGCCTGAACCTGGCAGTGATCAAGCTGCTTTAATTGGCCCCTCTGCAGCCTGAACAATAAATATGTAACGGGGAGGAGCGTGCCCCCCCCGCCACGCGGTTTGAGGCCGTCGATGGGGACGGCGCGCTCTGCTCCCCTCTCCCTGCGGGTGCCGTGCGGTCGCTCCCGTCCCCATCCCCGTCGCTTGCAGCGTGTGAAAACGGTGCCCCCCTGTATTCGGCATCCTTAAAAAGAAGAAGATGGTGAACCTGGGCGTGCGGTGCTCCTGAGACAGGGCCCTTCACGTTTCTAAACAGTCCCGATTATTCAGCTAATCTTTTTTTCATGGGCATGTTACAAGAAACAAACGGGGGAGAAAGTGGAAGGCGGTGACACATTTAAAATACACAAGAAAAGCGCTGGCAGGAATATAATCGTTCTTATTCCAGCGATATGAAATATTCATGGGCCTAAGTTGTGGCAGGATTCTCCCCTCCCTCTGAACTCTTCCCAAAGTGTTTTACCCTGGTGAAACGGCAGCTGGGCCCTGGTTGCCGGCGGAGCCCCCTGCTCGCCCGGCGGTGTCTGCGGCGGTGGCCCCTGGCCCGGCGAGCCCTCGCCGAGCTGCCCGGCTCGGAAAGGGGCCGGCGCGGTGTGCTACAGTCTGTTAACTAGGAATAATTCGGACGCGTCCGCTCGGCGAGCCGGCGGCGGGCCCCCACGGAGGTGCCGTGTTTCCCGGGAGCCCGCTGCTCCCCGAGGGCGTCTGCTGCTCATTCATTAGATCTGAGGTTTTCCCTTCCTCCCCCCTTTCTTTTTTTCCCCCCCTCTCTCTCTTTCCCTGGCAATTCAAACAGTGATGAATGGACAAAAATCCCTCAAGGGAAACATTTTTTCACTTAGTTACAAAGATTTCATGGCTAATTAGAGTAAATGTGGTTTTTAGAGTGTTAATCTCTTAACCAGCTTGGCTAGGAGGGCCACCGCCACGACGGAGAGGGAGGGCAGGAGGGAGCCGCGGGGGCACTACCAGGTTGTTCTTGGGGCTTAGCCGCAGACCCTGCTGCCTGGCACCGCGCGTCTTTGCGATGACCTCCCCGRGCATCCCGCCTGTGACCTGCTAACGTCCGCTGCCCCCTCGGGTACGCGCACCTCCTGTCTCGGCGTCGGAGGCCGCTTCCCGCGTTGCAAGAGCAGAGCTGGGCTGCGCAAGCCTTGGAGGCGTTTCGGGCTGAGGAGGCCGCGAGCTCTTTGTCCGTGGAGAGCGGTTCGGCGAGAGCCTGGGGGATGAAAAGAAGTGTGAACAAAAGGAGAATTCAGGGCAGCGTGTGTCCTGGGGAGGTGGAGGCCGCTGCCTGGGGGCTGCATGTTCACGTTCTTTCTCTGCAGTTAATATATGTATAGGTGTGTGTTAGTGCCAGCGTGGGAGATGGTCTGAGAGCCTCTGGCGTGGCAGGCGGCTGGCTCGGATGCTGCCCCGAGCGCGCTGCTGTGCTGCCCTGCTAGCRAGGCTGCCGCGGGGCTCCCGGACGCGGGGCTCCCGGACGGGCTGCTCCGCTCTCTCCCCCCGCCGGCAGCCAGGCCGGCCGGGAAGCAGGGGCACCGACCCCATGGCCATCGTCGAAGGTAGATGTTTCGGACTGCATGAAAAGTCATCCCACCCTTGCGGTTGGGAAGGGGATTTGTGTGCTCTGTTCTGCCTCCCTCCTCCCCTGCCCGTTCTGCCCTTCCTCGCTGGTACCCGCTTTCCTGGGCTGAGTCCGACTCAGCCCCACGTGGCTCTGCCCAAACGGGACCAGCAGCTCCCGAGCCGGCCGAGCAGCCTGCTCCCCTCTGCGGCCCACCGCCCGCCCTCGGCCGCTGCTCTGAGCGACGGGGATGGCGCAGGGAAAGCTTTGGGAGAAGATGGGAGCGAGCGGGATGCGAGCTTGAAATACCTCCTCATCCCACTAGAGGGGATCCTCCGGATCAGGCTGGAGGAGCCAAACCAGCAGCCTTCGTGCAAAAATAAAAATAAAAGCAGCATTGGCAAAGCTGCGCTAAAATGCAGCCCCGGTCTGTGCTAGAGGCCCCGGGAGGGGAGAGCGGGCGTTACGGGAGCAGCCGTGGCCGCGGGTTTGGCCGTGGTTTCGCTGCGCCCGGCTCTAGCAGGGCTTCACCACGAAAACGCAGGTGCGATGTGTGCCAGTGGTGTGTGCTGTGCTGCGTGTGCTCTGCTGGGCTTTGGTCTGGATTAAACCCGCCCGGGTGTTTCGGAGGGCCTGGGAAGTGTTTCCCGGCCGGCCTGGGTGATGGTGGCGGGCGCTGGGAAAGAGACGCCCTCCCTTGTTTCGATCCGATGGATCCCGGCTCCCGTTCCTCGCTGCGATCGCTGCTCTGTGGGTGAAGCTGAACCGGGAGGTGGTGGGGGACGAAAGGCGAGATAAATGTATTGCGTTATGAGGATTTAATCCTGCTTTGCCTGGGCTAAAATTACATTCAGAGCAGGAGATAAAAAGGCATCAGAGTCACGTTCTTGTAACAACAACAACAAAAAGTTGAGATCATCTGGAGAGGTTGGGAGCTCGGTGCTGGGTTGCATGAAAGCGAGAGGTGACACCTGAGTCCGTACTGTGCCGACCCCTCACCCGGCCCTGCAGCTGCGGTGCCTCTCCTGCCGCTTGTTAGCGGGGCCGGGACGAGCTGCTGGGACGAGCTGCTGGGCTGGCTCTGTGCCGGAGGGGCAGGATCGGCTGCTTCCCGGCTGCCGGAGCGGTGCGGGCTCCCGCGGCCGGCGTGGACGCCGTGCGGTGCTGTATCTGCACTCAGGGCTGCGACGCCCGGTCGGGAGCGAGGGGAGGTGCTATGTTATGATATTTTTCTGCTGGCAGGAGCCTCTCTGGAAACGCTACACCGGCAAAAAACGTGTGAGCAGTACGCTGTTCAGAGCAGCCGCGGGGCAGGAGGGGGCTGAGCCCGCGTCCAGCCTCGGCCTCTGCTCGGCGACCTCSGCGGGGGGCTCGCGGGGCCGCAGCATGGCCCGAGGGCTGGGGCTCGGCGGCCGAGGGGCAGGGGAGGCAGCCGGGGGATGCGCGGGCAGATCTCACCCCGCCTGGAGAGGGGCTGTGCTCTTTCCTTGTGCGGAGGGTCGATGAGGAGGTCCCTCTCTTGGAGAGGCCGTTCCCTGCATGTATCAGGGCAGGTTAAGGGAAGCTGCTTATTTTGCTTCCAGCTCTCGGCTGGCTGCTAGCAGCGTTTGAAGAGCAGCAGTTTGAATTCCCGCAGCAGCAGCGACAGGTCGGTGCCGGGCTCCGGAGCGCCGGGCGCCCGTTACCTTGTCGCAGGAAGCCGCGGCGGGAGGGAGCACAGGAAGCCCCTGGGGCAGCGCTGGCCCGCGGGGCCGGGAGGAGGCTGGGCCACCTCGGTTCGGCCGGGCGCCTCCGGCAGCCCCTGGCTCAGCTTGGAACGAGTTACTCATGTTATTCCCAGGCTCGGTGAGTTTGGGAGCAAGTGCGTCCTGGAGACGTCCGCGCGTGGCTTTTGCTTTGCAGCGGTTTCACATCGCCGGCGAGAGGAAGCTGGGAATCCCTGGCGCGCGTTGCGGTGCGCTTCAGCCCGCGCGCGGTGCCGGTGGGGAGGCTCGGCATCCCGGATCCCGTCCTGCCGGGGATCTGCCGAGAGCAGCAGAAACCCGGAGACGTCTGGAGGTATGCAGGAAGCTTTCTCGGTGTCCGTGCTTGCACCAGGTTCCCTGGCTTATTAACCTTGACAGAATGGGTGCAGACGTATGAGGAATCGCAATCAAATCTTAGTTTGTAGGAACCTGATACTGGGCGTAGGTCACCCATTTTGTTGTCTAGGCAGAATTGTCTATTTTAAGCATTCAAAAAATGAGTTTGAGCTCCAAGACTTTGAGATAATTTATAGCCCTTAATACAGAGAGGCTTTGAACTCTTTTTATTTGCTTCCTGATTTCCGGGCTTTCGGTTTGTCTTGTCAAGATTTTCTTCGTGACCCAAAGTGGCCGTTTTCCTCCAAGAGTGGGAAGCTGAGATTTTGTGGCTATAGGAATGAGCTTTTAGGAGAGCAAGTGCTCTAATGAAATTGTGCACACCGCTAAAGTTACTAAAATTTCCCAGGTCATGTCACTGAAACGTGAGATTTCCCTCCTCTTCGAGAATGTTACAAAAGCAGCAGTAAGGACCACGAACTGCAGCGTGGTGGTGGTTTGCCGAGGTAGCCAGCGACGAGGGATTCGTGTGTAGCCAGTTCATGTTAAGATCTTTGTTCCCTGTGGCTGGGCAGATTTATTGATGTCAGAGCAGAAAAATGGAAAGTTGGCCGCTTAACAGGGATGTTACAGTTCAGCTCCATAAAACATGCGGGCTGTCTCCTTTGCTCATTCATTTGCCAAGTACCCAAAAAGTCGCGGTGACAGGAGCGGAGGATGGAGCGCTGCCCTCCTGATCATGTTTCCTGCCGGGGCTGGTTTATGTCACAGCCTGTTATGTTATTTTAAAAAAACACTTGCGAATTTCCTCTCCCTTTTAACGAAGTGCGAAGAGGTGGGGCAGGGGCAGAAAGGCAGCGTGTCAACAGGTTTCGTAAGCAGCTAAGTTATTCTTATCCTGAGCACTTGCCATCTTGCAGGGTTTAAATTGGAGCTTAAGCTGGAAAATGGGAGCTGCTGTTCCCCCGGGTGCTTGAGGAGCCTCCTGCGGTCGTGGGGCTGCAGCTCTGCCGCAATATGACTTCGTAGCACAGTCAAGTCCAGCATCAAAACCCTAATTCAAATTTTCACTCTG
Source organism: Casuarius casuarius (assembly GCA_003342895.1). Lineage (NCBI taxonomy): Eukaryota > Metazoa > Chordata > Aves > Casuariiformes > Casuariidae > Casuarius > Casuarius casuarius. Next base: position 1,888,921 of record PTFA01000177.1, read on the forward strand.
GTTACTAAACTATTACTGCTGGGAAACCCCCAAAAACCCGTGTGATTCGGGGGACATCTCGGCACGGCTGTGTATACTGCACGCGTCTCAGTCGTCTTGGTTTTTGGCAAGACGTGATTGAGTGGATGGCAGTAGTCACCTAGCTTAACAAAATTCAGGTGGGCATGCGGAAGCACTGGTTAGTTAATGTACACAGGTGCAAACTTTACCTATGCTAATGCAGGCTCCAAACATTTATTTCGATGTTTTCATGTTATTAAGTGTTGATGCTGAGGGTAGGGTACAGTAATTAAGAATGAAGATGCCTAAATGCCTTTCTCGGGTCAGCCATTCAGCTGGGGAGATGCGGGTCAGTCAGAAAGGCTAGGCTGCCGTCGAGGCTGGGCTGCTAGGTGAGAGCTGTTTTCCCTTTTGGTGTGTTGTGTTTTTTTAAGAGTCAGCTTGTTGTGTATTGAGTGAGTATTGAGTGTATTGAGTATTGTTAGCAATATTTTCCAAAGCTGCTGCTTGCATACTTGTATGGGAGATAAATTCTTCTCAGAAATCTAAGATAAATAAATTGGGAGTAAGATCTTTTCAAAATCCACCTTAGAATGAAAAATGTTTTCATGTTTGCTCTTGAACCTGTTAAACTCTGGCCTTTGTTGTGGGACCATCTGTTTTTCTGACCACTCTATCAATTTAACATTATGGAGGTATCATCTGTTGTTTTACAGAAGTTGGAAGAGCCAGATGAAAAACATTCGCAATAAGTGATCTATTTGGCTGAGAGAGGATGCAGCAACAAAAGCTTCACTCTGGACTCTTTCTTTCCAACAAGTTGTTCTCAAGTTTTCCTTGCAGTTAGCAAGGAGTTAATGCAGCGGCGGCGATGGTCCCTTCTTTGATCAGCGGGCTGCGCTGGGTTCGGTTAGACTGGCAGATGAAGAGCCTAATGGAGCAGGAATTGTGTTAAAGGCCCATTTGGTGGTAACAGGTTTAGACAGTCTTTAAAATCTCATAGCAACCAAGGAACAGGAACAAGCACTCCAGAGTTCATTAGAAGAAAGCCGTAGGAGCCCTTTTGCTTGTCCACGGGTATATAATAAGGCGCTGATATAAGTACTTGCGTAACTTGGCTTTTCAAGGCATAAATTGTGTGGCAGGGGCAAATCTGTTACATCAGTTCCACCAAATAAATTTTCTGACTTGGAGTCGGTCACAAATTGTCTTGGCCTGAGCTGAGAAGTGCTAGAACTAATTCTCAGAGCCTCTGCTTTTGTTTCTCTCTTTTAGGGACTTCCAAGCATGTTGTATAACCCTTTTTAAAAAAAGGAAACATGCTCAGGGTATTGGGTCCCTGGGAGGCTTAACCTCAGGAGTAAAAAACTGGGTGGGATTGGACTGATTTTGCAGATGGAGATCTTCACTTCTGAGTGTGAATTCAGCAATGTGAATTTTCTTACTATCCATTTCCTTGCAGACCTGTATGAAATGACTTGTAAATGAGAGCTTGGTCTTGGTAAATGAAACCTATTTTACTTTTAAGCAGAGTAGTGGTTTTTTGGTAGTCCAATTAAAGAGCTAGCTGCTTTTAAAGTTTTCTGGGCTGAGCAGCCCAAAATTGCCATGTGGAGTCAGTATCAATACTGATTTAGAAAACACTGAAATGTTTTTAAAGTTTCAGAGCTATTTTTTAGGAGAAGCTTGAGTTCAGAAGCTTGTAGAGATTTATCTTTTGCCATAAAAATTGTGGCTGAGATATACAGGCAGTTTCTGATGTTCATGTTAAAAATACTTTATTTTAATCTACATCCACACTTGGACCACTATTTCCTTTATTTTCAAAGCTACTGGGTGTCTAGAAGGTCACGTAATAACTTATTGCAAAGCTTCTGAGAGCACGCCTGTCCCGGTGGTGGGGAAGCGGTCTGTGCGTGCTCTGCCCTGGTGAGCAGGTTCGAGTCCGTGGCCAGCGAGAGGGAGCAGCCCGCCGTTCCCAGGAAGTGGGGAGCAAGTATGTTCTTACCGGGTGCGTGGGTCTTGCCAGCACGGGGATTTGGGAGCCCTGCCTTCCCCCGCCAGCTCCTGCTCTCACGTTGTTCTTTGTGAGCTGCAAATAGCAACTGGGAAACAAACAATTTTGGCTTGATTTCCTTCTCCTGTTAAGATTGGGGAAAAAAAAAAACCCCTACCAACAGTGAGAATTTTAACATGAGGAAAAGCAAAGTATTGACTCATTTGTTCATCCCTGACAATTCCTGTTACATTCTCTGCAAATTTCCCTTATAAACAACACACTTTCCCAGATTATCTACGTTAGGCCTCTTGTTACTGAAGAGGATATAACATGAATTTCCTTTTAGTTTGGTTTTTCTCAAATATTTGAATTTGTTTGGCTAATGGTGTTATGAATCTTAAGGTAGGTCAGTTGGAGTTTGTCTCTGGCCTCTAAAAAGATGATGGAAGCAGCACTGACATGACAAATTTTCCTCAGAGCCACATGGAAACACATCTTCTAGCGTAGAGACTTTCTTTAGGCCAAGCGTCTCGACCCTGTAGTTTCGGTGGAAGTTCTCCAGCTCTCGAGCCACATATAGCTGAAATCATGGAGTTTTGCCTTGTTGTCCCCAACAGTCCTCAGCAATCTTACATAAATGCCTTGTGAAAAAAATGGAAGGACAATCTGTGCTTGTTTTAAAAGAAATACGTACAAAAGTGAACCAGATGGAAGTATTCCTACAGAGAAACCGCGCAGCCTCCCGTGTGGCTGCCTCCCCTGCGTTTCACGGAGCAAACAGTCCTTTGCAACTGGCCTGTCCCCTCCGTCTGCCAAAATATCGGTGAAGTCCTGCATCAGGTTCTGCTGCAGCTTCCTGCACTCCTGGATCTCCAGATGTTTTATGGAGTCAAGGAAATTTCATTGTCGGTTTTTAAACCCGTGGCACTTGGTTGAAATTGGCTCCTCGGTCATGCGCCTGGTCGGGGCGGTGTATGCCGGTGTCCCTTGGTGTCCCTCCGCGTGGGCTGCAGTGCTCCTGTGTGCTTGGGCTTCTGCAGTGTCCTGAAAAACTGGACTGGCAGGGATAGGGGCTACTTGTGCTCTCGAACGGGAGCGGGGCCAGAAGACGACAGCTTCCACGGAGGAGTGTTGAATTAAAGGGTGTGCTAGGAATTTTCAAAGCAGGCAGACTTTGCTGCATTCCCGTGAAATATGGCCTTACAAGTCCTTGAAGGATTTATTGTTTTCCGGGCGCTGCTGGATCTAGTCCGATAGGCTGGATATAGGAAGGAAATGACTCAGTTGCTCTATGGACAAGTGCAGCTTTGAAATTCAAAGAGGCAGGAGACAGCTGAGAGGCTCCAACTCGTTCCCGTCGGGAGTTGGGTTCTTGTGCCTCTATTATTCTTTTGTGCCCAGCGCTTCGGGGTTGCGTCTGCAAACGGGAGAGGGCAGGAAGGACAGAGGCTCAGGCCGAGCTCACACAGGGCGAGTGAGCCGATGCTTCAGAGACCTTCCCGTGCGAGGACACCGGGAGAGCAGCTGACGGCAGATGAGGCTGGGGGAGGGCCAGGGGCGTGCGAGAGGTGCCATCGTTGTTGCAAGGCCTGTATTTGGTTTCAGAAGCAGCTGCCAGGCTACGTTCCTGCCTAGCCGTTGCTAATTGACTGCTATGCTAGGGGCACGGTGCAGGGCAGAGTTTGAAGACAGATGTGTAACAGCTTGCAGGTTTTCTGAAGATTGCTATCCCCCCACTTGGAGAAGCTCAGAAGCACTGATCCTGCCCGCGGATGAGCGGTGTAGGGCGTTCAGGCGTCCTCGCTGGCTTCTGCTGCAGCAGTTCACTCTGCCTGTCTCCTCCTGTCCCCTTCTCCCCTTTCCTCTTGCCCGTTTTGTCTGGAGCTGGGCCTGTGGTCCCTGGCGTTTGCGCTTCGAGCTGTACAGAGATTCGCCACAGAAAGTGGAAAGAAATATTCATGATTTTGCAGGGCAAGTTCAGGCTTTTGGAACTTCTTACCAGCATCAAGCTGTCCAGTCCCTCTTAGCTAGTTTTCTGGCTCTTGTCAGATGTGGACCTAAGCAAATGCCTCCTCCATCCTATTATCAGCTTGACTGGAGAGAGAGAGAAGTTTTTAAATGACAGTAAGATCCTTACCGAAGAAACAAGAGTCAGTGTTAAAAATAAAGAAAACAAGACAGCTCGTTTCATCTAAACAGAAGGGTTATTAAACAGGCTTGAATTAATCAGTGATCTGCCAAAGCTCTGAAATTGAAAAGCAGGGCTGAGGAGCGTGGCGTAGATGAGTGGAAAGGAGACACTTTCTCAGGTAGACATTTGCATCCAAATGCTGTAGGAGAGGAGACGATGTTCAGCTGATGGTGGGACAGAGCTGGTGGGACTCCAGGCTCCAGAGTGCAAAGCCTGGGAGCATCCATCTGTCAGCACATCAGCTTCCTGGGTACTAGCGAGCACCAGAGCAGGAGACCTGCTGGGCCCCCGTGAAGGACCAGCCGCTGTCCCAGTGGCTGTGGGCTCTGCAGAGGCTGCTGGCTGTCACGTTCTGTAGCAGACAGGGAAGGAAATGTAAGTGCTTTACGATTCCTGGGATTTGGACATCTCAAAGCACTTTCAAAAATGCATCAAGCACCTCAGTGATGCACTTTAGAGGGTAGGCCTGGAGAGGCAAAGGAATTGATAAAGCTGATGTTGATTATACTTAATAGCACATACTTGCACTAAGAGACAGGCCCAATGCAAGGCTGTTTGGTCTCTGAAGGATTCCTTGGTACTATGTGGCTTTCTCCCCCATCAGCCTAGCTTTTGTTGTTAATTTAAGGGCTGCTTGTTAGTTGCATTCTTCCTTTCCAAATTCTTGTGATCCGATGGTGGTATCTGAAAAATTTTTTCTGCAGTGGAAATCCCAGTGTTTGGCAGCTGGAGTTTGGGACACAAGAGTGAGCCTTCTGCACCCCCCAATTCTGGCTGTGCTGGTCATGCACTAGAAATGAACCCCTCCATTTATGCATTCCTCTTTCTCCTCCCCAAATTTCCTCCCCTCGCACGGTGCCGCATGACCTCTACCCTCAGTGTGATAAGGAGAAGGGCAGTGATGGACAGCACAACGCCCTTTATTTGTGTAGATTTGACTTGACGCTTACTGCTCACAAATCAAAAAGATAAATAATTCTCTTTCCAGAATGGGATTATCGTGTAACTGGTAAACACCTTCCAAATGGGGAAGAAGTGTCTGAGTGTGCACATAAGCAGTTGTATGTTCTTAATTTGTGTGCTGCTGGCTGAGTGAAAGCTATAGCCTCACAGCTGGGGATTCAGCATTTCAGAACATAATTTTAACAAATGTACAATTTCCTGGTTTACTTAGGAAACAGCACTGTGGCTACTGTGTAAATACATCTGGCTGCCGTAGGGAGTATTGGGGATAACGAACACCACTCACTGTACAGGGCTGGCACAGCCAAAGGATTTCTGTTTCAGGATTTTTGTTTAATGGAGTGGCTGGGGACCCATTTAATTTGAAGCTGGGGTTCTTCACTTGCCTGTGGTGCGCTTGGAGTGAGGCCAGGAGAAGCTGCTGCTTATTTTTCTCCTCCGGTTCGGTGGCCGCTCTGTGATCTTCCCCTGTGCTGTATGGTAATATTCTCTTGTAATAAACTGCAGCTGGAAGTCACCTGGGGAGAGAAGGCTGGGCTGAAGCTCAGGAGATAAAATTCCTAGCTTTGCCACTGGGACCTTTTGACTAGCCTTGGGCAAATCATTTAATCTGCTTGTATCTAAGGTCACTAGCCATTAAATTCTACTTTGCTGGGGATAAAGTCCATTAATAATTATAAGATGCTCAGATACACAAGTGATGTGGGGCTGTATAAACCTCAGTCCATCAAGACTCAAGTGAGACACTACTAAAAGCATTTTCTGAGGGAAATACTGGCATAGACTGCCTGGAGAGGTTGTGGACTCTATTTTTGGAGGTCTTTAAGGACGAGTGAGACAGATCTCTTGGGAATGATAGATGCACATGATTCTTGCAGCAGGAGGCTGGATTAGACACTTAGAACTTTCTAGCCATGAATTTTATGATTTACTGTTATCCAAAGCCATTGACATATTTATGCAGGTTCGGAAGAAACTGAGATTTCCCAGAACTTGAATAAACCATTTATGAAACTTAAGTAGTGATGAATTTTCCCTTCCCTTTGTATCATTGTTTCAAGGCAATGAGGAAAATGTGGGGTCTCTTCTGCTCTGTGCTCCAATATATGGTGGTGTTGCCTTTCTGGATTCTGCCCTAAATGACTGTATGTGAGTAAAGTCCTCTTCCCAGCACCTCTTCTATTGATGCAAGATAATTTAAAAGCTATTTTGCAGCAGTGTACTTAAAGCTCAATAGCTGCCAGCTGTAGTTTCTAAGATAGCAGGTGTAAAGTATCAGCACAGTGAAAGAAAAAGGTATGTTTTCTGCACCTAGGTATTCTAGGTTGATTATGAATTTTGCTGGATGTCATCTTAGGGTGGCTGGTTAATTGTCTCCAGCTGCAGTGAACACGGTGCTGGAGAGTGCATGAGCTGTGCTGGAGCCCCAGCTGGACTCCTGCTTTAGGTTTGCCAAGGGACTCATGGCTCCCTTAGACGGTTACAATTTCGTCGGTGTTAAGGAAACACTTTCTTGCTGTGTCACACGGACATTTAAGCATCCTTGGGTTGCAGGTCGCAGAGGTAGCAGCGTCCATGTTTGCTTGTCGTTGTCGCTAGGGGAGAGTAGCTTTGCTGGGCTGAACAGTCTCTGCCCAAAGCATCTGTGAACACAGAGGCACTGAGAGGTGGAAAGGAGCTCTAAACCGCTGCCTCATCCGTGCTTTACTGCAGTAGTTTATGCCTGATAGCTCCCCTTTGGTTTCAGAGTATTTCCATCAATTGAACATTAAATTACATCATGTTTGAAAGCATTATCCCCATTTCACAGGCGAAAAAAATGAGGCTAAGAGTAATATGTCTTGCCCAGGTCTCTTCAGCATGTTTGGGACAAAGGCAGGGATGAAAAGTGAGGCTGCCTAGAGCGCTGGTCAGGACAGGACACTGTGCTGTCCAAAAGGCAATTGCTAGGATGAGACTTGCACTGGGTCTCTCTCCCTGGGTTTTTCTGCTTCTCTTTACCCCAGACCTGTTGGTATGTGGACGCTCAGGAGGGAGATGGAGGGGAAGAGGCAGCTTATCCGGTACATGTTGTATAAACAATATCCAGTCTGGACAATATGAACAAATTTTGTGCATAATTCATGCAATCATGTTTGTTATCAGGGAAATGCCTTTTCAGGTCTGGGTTTCATTCTTCCCCTCCTCTTCCTTGTCCCAGGACTAGAGGAAGCAATAATCACAATACTGTATTTTGCCCTCTTAACTCTTTCTCAGAAAGCTGACAACAGGCCTGTGAAATACCGTCCCCATGACTAAGCAGCCCGGAGGAAGTGGGCGGCAGCGGGGACACAGCTCCTGGGGCTGCCAGTGGCCACCGAGTCCGGCCGCGGGTGTGAGCTGCGCGGGAGCACCGCTGGCAGCCGCCCGGGCTGCTCGGGTGGGAAACAGGTACTGTGCACCGGCAGCAAGATAAAAGCGTGAGGCAAAGAGGTGGTTTTCTGCCTAAAACCCAAGGGGTTCAGTGTTGCAGATTAGGCTTTAAAAAGGCATGATGTTCGTCATCCCTGTGGTTCAGTAACCTTTGCGTTGTCCTCTGTCGTGGCGGGGAAGCCATGGAAAATGCTGGGATCTGCAGCTCCCACAGTTGCTGGGAGCTATCTGGCTTTAAAGGCAACAGACCTGGTGGAAGGTTTTCCCACAAAATTAGATGTAAACAGTTTTTTCTTTCCATCTGGAGATAGTATTTTCAGGATGAAAGTGCAGAACCAAGCTTAGCTCTAGCAAAGCCTCTCCTCCCTGGACACCTGCACAGCATCCCTTCAGTGCAGATGAAACGATCACACGTCGATAATAAGATTTTTCCAGCAGCTGGACAGCTGACCGGTCAGGGACTTGCAAGCAAAGGGCTGCCAGACAGCGCGCTAAAGTTTTACAAGTTGCTTTGATTTTTGTTACAGTTAAAATATTCTAAAAAGCCTAAAAGAAAGACTCTAGGAGCCCTAGTCATTGTTTTGTATTACAAAAACATAATTAGTTTGCATCAAGCTGTGGGTAATTTCAGTTGGTGTTAAATTCTGAAGTTATTGAGCTGGCTGTTAAACACTGCATGCTGCTGCACTTCATTGGTGCTGATGCTGGGTCTGCGGAGACAGGCGTGAGCCATCCTGCACCAAAACGCAGGAATTGCATCTTCCGCGCCAGCACCCACCTGCTGCGGGGAGGGCTCGGCTCCTCGGCCGCTGCAGCAGCTTGTCCCCATGGGCTCTCAGCAGCTTTGCTCCCAGGAATGCATGGGAAAATCAGCTGTTTGTACGTCCAATGTGTTGAGGCTTTTATTGCCAGCGAAAGAGGTGATAGCACTCCCACTAGGGAAGGAACTTGCTGAAGTGGTTGTGCAGGTTTCGGCAGGACTGTCAGAGAAGAGGGAATTCTGCAGGGTGGTCTTCGTCCCCGGACTGCTGCAGCTCAGCCCAGGAGGCAGGGCTGAGACAAACTTCAGATGAGGACTGGGAAGTTCCCAAAGCTCAGAGAAGCGTAGATCAGATGGTTTGACTCGGGTCTTTTGTCCAACTAAAGCAAAGCAAAGCCCTATTAATTTTTCTAAGGTCTGTCTCCATAGCTGACAAATGTGTCCTGAATATCACTTCCTCAAAGGGGACAGTTCACCACAGCAGCTTTAGTGGCTGGAAAGCCATTTCACAGAAAAATTCCCGATCACCTCCAGGAGAGATGCAGGCCAGGCAGATGCTTTCTCGCTGGCTCCTGGGAATGGCCACGCTCTCCTCCTCCTCCTCCTCCCAGCTTTCCAGCGGGCAGATACTGTGCAGAGGCAATGCAGAGGGAGGGGGCCAGGCTGGCGCAAGGGTGAGGTGGTTCTGAATGGTTTGTTCTTGTATTTTAGTTTATATAGTGTAGCCTGCCCTCTTGGTGACCCTTTCTATAATTCTGGGGAAATTCTGACAGCCCGGTGACCTACAGAGGAGGTCAGCAGAGTGAGCCAGCCCATCTCCCTGCTTCTGGCCTCAGAGCAATGAATCTTATTTGACTATAAAAAGCAAAAAGGGCAGAATCCACTTTCAGCTTAGAAAATAATCATAGGCCAGTTCTTACCCTTGCCACAAGCTCATTCATTTCTTAGGAGGCTTCATTCTGTGAGACAACTCCCCAAACTTGTATTGCCTTAGGAGAAAAAATATAGTGTGTTTTATTGTCTGCTCTGCTCCCCCTTTTCAGGAGTCTTTGAAGACTCCTCGTGGCCTCCAGGCCGTGAGCGCAGCGCGCTGGGACAACCTGAGAAAAACACATGGTGCTTTGATGATGAAAGCTGAGGCCAAAAGGGCAGAGGTTAGGAGAGGGTTGTTGTCAAAATGCCACTGCATCATTTTCATCCAGTCCTCTCCGGCTGTGACCAGGTGGGCAGTGTTTACGAGCTCCCGAGTCCCTGTGTCCCCTATAACGTGCAAAGGAGCAGAAGCAGCAGCATCTGCGGAGAAGTGCAGGGCTTCCCCACTAACGCACCCGGACCAACCCTCCTTAGCCCAGCGAAGAGGAGAGGCAGTGCCTCCCCCAGCCTTGGGGAGCGGGGTGAGGGGGCAGTGACAAGCAGCCCTACAAGGGGAAGTCACGGGGATGGCTGGCAAATGAGGGTGCTAGGACAGATGCAGATTCACTCGCTCTGTTTTAAAGAGGTTTGGGAATTGTAGTATGTCTCCCCTAGAGGTGAAAAACTGTACTCTGGCCTGTGGGATGTGACCCTGATCCTCATCCCTCCATCCCGGCTCTTTTCAAGTGAAGGTTAGAGTTGTGCCGAGCGGAGCGCTGAGCTTGTACAGCAGGGCTCAAGATGAGGGATGGAGTAGGTCCTAGACCCTTGCTGTCTTCATCTCTGCCTTGGCCATTTGCGCCAAAGTGCGATGCTGGAAAACCTGGCACAAAATATGCTCGTGTGCATCGAGATAAAGAGCATGAGCCAAGGCGAACTGAGCCCTGTGTGAGTAAAGCAGTTCTAGTTATGGCAGTAGAGTTGGGGAAATGCTTTTCCTCCGTTTAGTACCATTGAGACAGTAAGACGGCGACCTCATCAGAGATGCATCTCCAGCCACTTTGAGCAGGTATAAATGATTCTTCAAGGTGCTGCAGTGTGGTATTTAGGATCTTTATGATCAGTATGACACCAGTCATATGATCAGACAGAGCTGGAAAATTAAATGGAAGCTGAACAGAACTGATCTGTGAAGGCAGGGTGGTGGGGCTGGAAGGGAAGGGCCATATGCATGAATTACTCCTTGCAAAACTAACTCTATCCTAAAAGAAAAGATACCAGCTCCATGGAGTGAAACGCAGCTGCTGCACTGATGACATCAAAATTGTTCCTTTGATCCGTCATTTTCTATGGGAGATTCTCTTTTTTTTTTTTTTGCTTTAATTTTCCTTTTTCTTTTTTTCATGTGCATAAAATAACTCCAATGACAAACTGTGGTGCCTGTAAGTGAGTGACAGCTGAAATAAGAGAAATGACTAATCATGCCTCCTGAAGCCCTGTCGCATGGAGATTAAATGAGCCCTTTTTTCTTCCCCCCTAAATGAGAATCATGGGCATTTGAATAATAATATTATAGTCTCCATTAGGATGACAGTGGGGGAAAAAAATCGGCTCAGACCTGTGATTATTCCTTCAATCTAATAATTATTTAAATACCAGATAACTCCTTTCAGCCTAATTGAGGCCTTTCAGCTGCTTGGGTTTATATTGTGTCCCTGAATTTACTCTCTCTTTCACCTTGCGTTACTAATAGCTTCAGATTGCTTTTAAGGCCACATTTTAAACTCACTTCCAAAAAAAAAAAATTTCTTTAATGGTCAAATAGTGTTAAGGATTAGAGTTAAAATCATCCACTCTCCCATTTCCCTGGTGTTTAACTCCACCAGCTGTACTGAGCCATCCCCCAACTTCTCCTGCAGGTCCTGGCTACAAGGTAGGAGGCAAGTTTCCTTTGGCATTTGACATCTGTGTCACTGAGCCCTGTTTAATTCAAATATGTTCTGCGTTGGCCTCTTTGCCTCTTTGCAACCCCTGGTACCAGGCCTGCGCTTCCCACCCTCAGGCATCGCTTCCCGGGTTTAGCTCGAGCTGCGTGGCTGGCAAATGCAGCTGATCCGGCCAGTGCTGCTGCGCAGGGTGAAGACCTGGAGCCGGGGTGGAAGTTCTTCCACTGGCACGTTTGGGTCTGGAAGATGATGTCAGTTCATGGCCATGCTCTGTGGCCTTCAAACATTATTTGAAAGCACAGATTCTTCTTTCTCGATGATCTCTCTTGCCTCTGGCAGTGACCGTTCACAGATACTCTGCAAAACCTTCATTGTAAGGCACTGCATAAAAGTTAGACTTCAGTTGACAGCTCTGCTTCACAATAGCTCAGACCCGGCTTTCGTTTTTTGTGCTGTCTTTGAATGAAAATGCTGTAGGGAAAAAATATAAAATTGTTGAAGTCTAAGGGAAAAGCTGCTGTCGTCCCATTCACATACAACATGTTTAATTTCCCGTTTGCACTGTTCTTTTCTTAGTTTGCGGTGGCACCACTTTTTCAAAATTTTGAAAGCTGCTGAGCAGGAAAACCGTTTTGTACTGAGCTTTATAGCAGAGTCCCCCTAGGAAAGAAACTCTCTGGATAGTTTCCTTTTACTTTCTAAACTTCCCTTGAATGCAAGAGCCCTCTGCCCTAGAAACATCCCTTCCTTTGAGGGAATGCAGAAACTGAGGGAAGCATTATTTTTGGATGCCTCTAAGTGGAAGAGAGGCTCTGGCCTTCGAGGAATTCCCGCTTGCGCTGCTCAGCCCAGGGTCCTTTTCTGAGCGCCCTTCAGTGCCGCAGCCGTCCGCTCCGGGGCTGGGTCGCGGCGCAGAGCAGCGAGAGGGCTCACAGCGTGCGAGGAGGCGGGCGCACAGGTTAATCCGGAGGTGTCCTGCAGTGGCCTTGACTGCTGCTCATTGGGACTTTTGCACCTACACATCTTGGGTCTGCTTTCATGTTTTCTTTTGTTTTTTTTTGTTTGTTTTTTGTTCTTTGCCTGCATATGGTCCCCTGTGCATCTACAGGAAGGCAGGATGCTGCCAGCCAGTGTCTCCCCTGCTCGCTGCACGCCCGGGCTCCGTGGGGTCTTGTTTCGGGCTGTACCGTCATTTTATCCAAGAACAAAGCTGCTCGGGAAACGTGGTGCCTGTGATCAGGTCACCAGCGTTCGCTGTGGGTTATCCGCAGCCCTTGTCGGGGTTACAGCAGCAAGAGCCTTCCTCAGGAACCATTTGAGGTTTTTTTTTCTTTTTTTTCTTCCCCTTTTGAAAGATTCTCAAGCCAGAAAAGAGTTTCAGGATGTTCAGTGGGAAATTTAATGACACAGCAAGGGAGGCCGAGCCGAAGGGTTGCCGGTAGCCGGGGTTTGGTTGCTGCCTTTGAATCTGGCGTCCGGGCAGCTACGCTTTTTTTGCCACAATCACCCAAAAAAGAATAAGGATGCAACAGCATTTGCATCATGGCTTGGGGACAGAGAGAGAGAGAGAGAAAAAAAAATCTGCTGCAGCCAAAGGTGGAAATTAAGAGGCTGGAGACGAGGAGCAAGCAGCCAGGGCAGCGTCCCCCTGAGCGCCACGAGAAGCCCGCTGTTGCTCCTGGCGTGTCAGCGGCATGGGGGGGGAGGTGCAGCCTGCTGAGGGTGATCCCCTGTCCCCAATCCTGTGTCCCGTCCTCTGCCTGCTGGACTTAACGAGCCCAGAGCAAACACCCGCTGGCTCACGAGGGCCGTGCTGGTTTCCCAGCAGCACAAATCAGATCCGGTACCAAAGCGGAGATCAGGCCTGGGGGCGAGGGAAGCCGAGGCAGGGCAGAGCACCTGCGCCAGGTGGGTGACAGCAGCCAAGGCGGCTGCCGGCTGGGGGTGTGTGAGGAACGGATCATTTGGGGTAATGGAGACGGCTGTGATAGCAGCTTCATGGGGAAACGGCCTAGGACAGGCTGCAGCCCTGCTCCGCGGCCATTTTGCGCGGGGGTGCGGTGCGCCAGCAGCCATGGCGGGGCCTTGTGGGGAGGGAGGGCGCAACATGGCTGCCGCTCCTGAGGGAGGGGGGCCCAGAGTGGCACCCTGGCCAAGGTCGGGTCCGGAGCCGGCGCCCGGGGTGAGACAGAGGCTGGTGGCCGCTGGCACTGCCGCGGTGAGGAGGCCCCGGGTCCAGCTAGGGAGCTGGGATGGCCTCGGCCTCCACCAGGAAGCGGCTCCCCGGGCAGGGCCTGGCCTGGGTCGCAGCCTGCTGCCGCCTCCCCGAGGGACCCGCCGGCCCCGGGGCCTCACGCGCTGCTGTTCCCTGCGTTGGGGAAGGGGCCGGAGCCGGCGTCTGTCAGAAAACATCAAGGCAACGCGCACGGCAGTGGTGGCGGGGGCGGCATCTGGTAAACCGCAGTGGTCGGGTTTGCTCGGCCGATGGTGCTTTCTGACAGCGGCTTGTGTTTGTCCGTGCGGGCGTTACATGGGCGCTGCAGCTTCAATTTGCCGCCTTCGCGGAGGTGCCAAGGACCAGGCAGAGCAGGCAGAAAGATTATAAATGCCCTCTTAGACAGCCCCGGTGTCTGGGAGCGCGCGCCGGCCGGAAGGGCGGGTGAAACGCTTTCCGAGGCAAACAGGCATCGCGCAGACAGCGCCTGTCCAAGGCAAGCTCCGTTTCCTAAGGAAATTCCAGCCTCATGATTCCTAATGCAGCTTGACAGCCGACAGCGTGCATGGGGATGGAGGGGGAAGGGATGGCAGCGCGGCTCCCGCCTGCCCCTGCTGCACGGCCATGCCCTAGGCTCGGTTACGATGCAGCTGGCCTGCGGGCGCCCGCTGCTGAGGTTCAGCAGGTGTTCGTCAAGGTGCAGAAGGTCCGTGGTGCTGCAGGCTGTGTCCTGTAATTACAAGTTGGCTGCTAAAGATGAGGGAGGAGTAGGGCCCTGCTGGTCCTTCAACACTTTATTAAGGGTCACACACAGGTGTGTCTTGTTCCTTGAGTGGCCAGAGTGGACCTGAGGAGACATGCTGTTTTCAAGGTGATGGAGCACTTGTGTTTTAAATGCCCTTTTAGCTCTCCCTGCAGTAGCAAGTTCTTCAAATCTATCCTTACATCATTATCTCCTCTCCTCATTTGCTGATTTAGTTGTTACTTTTCTGCTGCTTGTGCAGAATTTCCTGTGCCATTCTCCAGTCCCTGCCTCTTGGTGATCCTCTAGCATGCAAATGTGTCTATCTTCTCTGCTTTTCTTATCTCTTGCCTTGCCTCCTCACTCCACGCGCAATCTCCCTCTTCTTGTCCGAGACCGTTTTTTATACTGCTGAGCTGTTATCTGCAAGGATTTCAGGTGGTTTGTGGTGGGAGGGGAATTCAAGGGACCCTATAAAATGCTTTCCCCAAATAGACATTTTCCATTAAAAAACCAGTCTTTTCCTTTCACGCCTCACTTCTGTATAGATTTTGGCCAGAACTCTCCAACCTCCATCGCCTTGTCTGTTAGATGAAAGAACACTTGTCACTCCGAGGAGGCTGTACTTTTGACTTATCCACAGCACTGTTGGGAGAGGCACATGGGCAATTTGTTTTGCAGCAGGTCTCTTGAACACAGTGTCCAAGCTGCTGCTTTGTGTAGGCTTTAATCATCTCCTTGAAGTTTCATTAGAGTAGGGAATTTGTACAAGCCTTCTAAATTGGTACTTTCTCCCTTGCACATTGTGCAGCTGTTGTGTTTTGGTTGCTTATCTAATCACCATGTGCCTCCACTGCTTTTCAGCAGTAAAGTACCTTGCAGAGACTGTTAAATATTTCAGGCTGAGAAGCACCTGTACAGGTACTTCTGAGCCCTAGGGAGTGGGAGAAAGCAGTTACTGCCAGCTTTGTTGTATATATGCTCAGTGCACTTGCCTGCACGAGACCTCTACCTCAGGTTTTAAAATTAAATCATAGAGGATTTAAAGGTAGAAAACACCTCTTATTTCCTCTGTTGCTTCCAACAACATACCCTGCAGGAGACATCCTTTTAGCCAAGATTGCAGATTGATGGTTGGGCGTGTGAACTGCAGGCTTTGTCTTGGGCTGAAGCTGATTATCCCCTCCCATGGCTGAGCACAGTACATTATAAACAGCTAAACCACATAACAAATTAACATGCAAAGGCCAAACCAAGTGGCAAAACATCAAGACTGAACTGTTTACCAATAAGTAAGGAGACCTGCTTAATTTTTGTTGGGCTCGGAGACGTCCTCACTTTATCTCAAGGACTGTATAATTAGATAGCCTTCTTTGAATTCTCTCTGCAGGGCACACTGGATCTAATCCTCTGCTCTCTATGTTGTTTTTTTCCTTTTTCCGCAGAACCATGTGAGGAACATTGCTGGGGCAAAGGACAAACGCAGGGAGCACGGAAGTTTGCCTTTCCCAGGATGGATCAGAGGAAGAACTGGCCTCGGGTACTGGACTCCGACGGCTGGTCAGTGGCTTTAGTCTGTCTCTTCTTGGCATCGCTTTCCCGGAACGTGTCCAGCAATGCCTTGTTCAGCACCTTCCATTCCGAGAACCGGGACTGGACTTTCAACCACCTGACTGTCCACCAAGGCACTGGAGCAGTCTATGTTGGAGCCATCAACCGGGTTTACAAGCTTTCAGGTAACCTCACCATTTTGGTGGCTCACAAAACTGGTCCTGAGGAGGACAACAAATCTTGCTACCCGCCCCTCATTGTCCAGCCATGCAGCGAGATCCTGACCCTCACCAACAATGTCAACAAGCTGCTGATCATCGACTACTCTGAGAACAGGCTGCTGGCTTGCGGGAGCCTCTACCAGGGGGTCTGCAAGTTGCTGCGCCTGGATGACCTCTTCATTTTAGTAGAGCCATCACACAAGAAGGAGCACTACCTCTCCAGCGTCAACAAGACAGGCACTATGTACGGCGTGATTGTGCGCTCCGAGGGTGAGGATGGGAAGCTCTTCATTGGCACGGCAGTCGATGGGAAACAGGATTATTTCCCCACGCTCTCCAGCCGCAAACTTCCACGGGACCCAGAGTCATCAGCCATGTTGGATTATGAGCTGCACAGTGACTTTGTCTCCTCCCTTATCAAAATCCCCTCAGACACGCTGGCCCTTGTTTCACACTTCGACATCTTCTATATCTATGGTTTTGCCAGTGGCAATTTTGTCTATTTTTTGACTGTCCAGCCAGAGACTCCAGAGGGAGTTTCCATCAACTCTGCCAGTGACCTCTTTTACACGTCTCGCATCGTCCGTCTCTGCAAAGACGACCCCAAATTCCATTCCTACGTCTCTCTGCCCTTTGGCTGTGTCAAAGGGGACACAGAATACCGCCTCCTGCAAGCTGCTTACCTCTCAAAGCCAGGAGATGTGCTGGCCAAGTCCCTCAATATGACAGCCCAGGAAGATGTCCTCTTTGCCATTTTCTCCAAGGGGCAGAAGCAGTACCACCAGCCACCGGATGACTCTGCGCTCTGCGTCTTCCCTATTCGCGCTGTCAACGCGCAGATCAAGGACCGCCTGCAGTCCTGCTATCAGGGGGAAGGCAACCTGGAGCTGAACTGGCTGCTGGGGAAAGACGTTCAGTGCACGAAAGCGGTAAGGACACTTTCAGCAGTTTGCTGTGGTAGCCCTTGAGAAATGCAACCTGTTAGTACGGGGAGCTCCAGCAGCCCAGAGCCTGCTTTGAACAGAGGGACTTTGGGGGTTATGGCCTTGGCTTCAGCAGAACCAGGATCAGCTCCTGGCTTTACTGCACGTGGGCTTGCAGAATCCGATTAATATTTAGTGCCTCAGTTTCCCTGAATGTGGAGCAGATATAGTAGTCCTTTTCATCTTGAATCCTTACTGTTATTAGATAGGCAGTTATGACAAGGAAAGGGAGATGCAGTATTTAGATGAATAAAGGGTATGCTGCTTGTTGAAAGTGTTCTGCTGTTCCCAACCTCAGGCTCTAAAAATCTGAGGAAGCCAAAGGAAGGCTGCCTCGCCTTTCCCACAGCAGGAAGGCAGTACAAACAAACTAACAAGATAAATACAAATGACGGTTGCATCTTCCGTGTTTTTATTCAGCTGATTTCTTTAATCTTGATTCACATGCAGATTGTTCCTGGGCAGACTTGAGAATCCCTGGGGCCTTCTTTTGCCAAGCATATTAAGTTTGGCTGCTAGGAGAAGATAAATGTGGGTTAAATGAAGTGAAAGAAGGAAGGTGGAGGGGAGCTTAGAACGCTGTTAGCACAGGGGAGAGTCACGGGGCAGAGAGCTTTCCCCATCTCGGCTGCAACTAGATGTGCCTGAGCATTTGGTGGTTACTTAACATCCCTTGTGAAAAAATGACTGAGTGGAGTTATCGCCATCGTGGCAAGCTGCCACCCATATCACAGCCCTGCCACCTACTCCGTGTAGGATTTTACTCAAATAATCTCAGCTGATATTACTTAATAACATTTACCTGTTAATGTAATGATTTTCCCGTACTGGTGACAAGTGATGTTCCAGGGAGAAGCCAGTATCCATATTCCCCCTTTGTAGAAGGGAGACTGAGGCACAGTGAGGAGACTTGTTTTAAAAAAAAAGTGCACAGCTGGACAGCGGCAGAAACAAGAATACACGTTGTGCCCCTGGAGCTCAGCCTAGTGCTCTCTGTTACTCGCTCTGCCCTGATAGCAGAGCTCGGACGGTGGTCATTCCTCCAGCTTAGCACTCGGGTATCTTGTGTTCCCACACAATTTTACCCCGTGCGGGTAGGTGGATATCCTGCCTTCCCAGGGCAGCCAGTCCAGCGCTTTCCACCAGCCACATATTTGCTTGGGAAAGCTAATCAGGAGCTGCAGAGTTTAAAATCCGCCCTGGAGCTGGGCTGTTTGTACAGAAGGGAGGCGACTGTTTCCAAAAGGAATGAGCAGCAGTGAGCAGGAAACAGCGGCTTCCTCTCCGCTCTCGCCATGCAGACTCTGCCTGCGCCTGCCTTTCCTCCGGCTGCCGCTGCTGATCCGCGCTTGCCCCGCGCAGCATGCGGCAAGGCCACCACTGCTGCACGCTGGTGGCAGCAGAAGGGCAGGCAGCTGGCACCAGCCACCGCGCTGCTGCCCGGTACTGGGGTGCTCGGGAAGAGCAGGAGCGTGGGTTTGTTTTTGTGAACGGGTGTCAAATGCAATGCGAGCCGGGTTGGGAAAGCATGTTCCCGGCTCAGCAGGGCAGGCTGTAGAGGGGAGTTGCTTGTGCACCTATGTGAGAGAAAGCGTTTAACCCTCAGCTCTTAGGTCAGTTATGCTGCCGATGCTTCACTTTCAGCTACTGAGATAAGGGACAGAACTGGGGATACAGGAAAAAGTTTGAGCTTCTCTGCTATGATCTCTGAGGCTCTGTGGTCTTTGATGGAAGTCTTTGCTGATGTGGAGATGTTGAGCACCTTCCTGCTTATAGTGCTCAGCCCCTCTGAAAATCAGGGCAAGAGGAGGTGAAATGCATGAAGACAGCTCCTGCGTGGGCCATGCATACACAAGACCTAAATCCATGAGAAAGCTAATGGATTTTGAAAACCAGTGGAAACATCCACTGGGGAACTTAGGGTTCTACCTCAGCCCTGTCCACACACATTTTTGAATCAGCCAGTATGCAAACATGGTCCATGACCTGGCCCAGGCAGGCTGCAGAGTTTCTTGGCCTTGGATAGCGAAGATGACATATTGAGGAAGACGGCTGAGTCTGGCAGTGGTATCTGGGCAGGGGTTGTGCGGTTGTTGCTCCTGCCTGCTGTCAGGACTGTGTGCTCTGTCCTGCATGAGCTGAATGTGTGCGTCTGCCCTGTGCTGTGTATTTCACTCACAGTTGCCCCAAACTTTGTCTTTCCAGCCAGTTCCGATTGATGATAATTTTTGCGGGCTCGACATTAACCAGCCCCTCGGAGGCTCTACACCGGTGGACGGAGTGACGCTCTTTACCTCTAGCCGGGACCGGATGACTTCTGTTGCTTCATACGTCTACAATGGCTACAGCGTGGTGTTCGTGGGGACCAAAAGTGGCAAGCTGAAGAAGGTAAGCTTATTTCTGTGGCTCTGGAGAGCCAGGATCCATTTCTCATTTCCTTTTTCAGGAGTGTCTGATGCATTTGGCTGGTGCTGTAGCTTACACGTGCCGTAGCTTACTCTTTCAATGGGCTTGTGTCTCTTTATCCCACCCCGCATCTATAGAGGCTGTCTCTGGAGGGAAGACTGAGTGCGAGAATGCTTTGGGGGGTTTGCTTTGGTGATGGTAAAATTGCTGGGTTTGGCAGGACTTCCATGTTTGGTGGCTGGAGAGATATGAATGGGTTAACTTGGCTATTTTGGAACCCAAGCCTCAGGGCAAAGCCCTGCTGCCTCTTACCTCCCACTCTTCCCCCAGAGGCGGGGTGATTGATCAGCCCTGGAAGATAAAATTCCTCACCCTTTACTGGGGCTAGTTGCCCAGGGCAAAGAAACACTCCATGTTGGTTTTCTCTCCCAGCAACAAGAGATGGGGGTGATGGTGTGTGAAGTCGAACTGGGCCTTTTCCTCCTTTGTTTCCTCTCAACCACTCTTTGCAGTAAGTGAGATGCAAAGTCTGGTCAGATCCGATCACACTTCTGTTGAGTGTGGCCTACGCTAGTCCTATCTCAAGTCCTGCGTTTAAAATGAGCCTGGAAATGGACTTCTGGAGGTGTAGCCTCCAAAAAGCACCTTGCATGGACTCCAGAGCACTAGGGCCCAGACATGCTGGAAGGGAAACTCACCTTCCTATTGCTCTTTAGCATTAGAGCTGCAAGCGGAAGTTGTGATTAAGCCCTTCCTCAGGAAAAGAGGAGGAAGTTCTTAGATCTAAAAGCTTTGCCTGTGTGAAATAAAACGTGATGTCAGGAGAACACAGCGTATTGGAGGAGAGGGATGGCGTGGATGGTTGAGGTAGTAACACAGGCATGTGTGAGGAGAAATCCAACCTCATCACCTGTCCTGGATTTACAAGGCGGCAGAGGTGTGCAGGAGCTGCAGCAGAGATCCGTTTACTGATGCTTTCCTGTGGCCCTGGCTTTCGGCTTTGCTTGCTCATCCACGTTTGCAAAAATCTGATCCGTCTTTGGCAAAACTAGCCTTATAGCTGCTGCTCTGGAAAACTGAGGTCCTTCAAGTGAACCTGAAATGGAAATGACAGCATTAGGGGAGCCGCCCAGATGCAAGCTGCTTCCCAGCACCAGGGAAAGAGTTAACAAATGTAATCAACAGCAGGTTGTTAATTTTTTGTGTCCTTAAGCAGCAGGGAATTTCTTTCTCATCTATCCAGGAAGATACAAGGACAGGCAGATATTACAGTTGAATGTCTGCATCATTTTAATTACATCAGTTCATTAATATTCATTCAGCGCTTTACAAGTGCTGAGTAGTAGTAAATTAGGTGCCTCCCTGGTGCCTCTCAAGTTGCAGTGGGGCAGTGGTGAACGCTGCAGAGACGGGGCTCGTAAGCCAGCATCCCTTCTCCTCCCTGCCCGGCCGCGTGCCCGCAGCAGCCCGCAGCTCTGCGAGTTTTCTAGCTAAATTGGTGGAAGAAGCAGCGCCCTCAGCATGTCGCAGATGCATATGCTGTCGGGTTTCGGCCAGCCGTGTAGCCTGCTACGGTACTTGCTGTTCGTGGTGTTGGGGGGGAGGAGGGGAGGTGCCTCATTTGGGGACAGTGAAAACAAACAGCTCGTGCCTGCACACTGGGTATTTACTGTGGCCAGCAGGACTGCAGGCCATTAATTATGCAGGATTACAGGAGAGGCGTTCTCGCCAGCATGGTTGAATTCTGCGTGGGCTAGTTGTACACTGAAGACCCCATTAAACTTCTACCCTTTTCATGCAAAGTAAAGCTATTCATGTCTTTCCATTTTACTCTGTTAGGAAGGAAGGGGTCTATGTAGGAGTGGGGGAGATGGGGAAAAAGAAGTAAAAGGAATAGTTCAAGCTTTACCTGCTCAAGCCAGTGGTAAACGGGTGCTGAGAAAATTGGTTCGTGCCTCCAGTGAGTTCATTCTAGGCATCCGCTACAGTCGGCCTTCCATGGCATCTGCCAAGCATCCTTATTTAGCGTTTACCGGCGTTGTCTGCGGCTGATTAGACCCACGCCTCCTGCTATCATTAGTGGGAGCTGTTACTGTCCCATCCATTGCGTGGGGCTGGGACTGTTGTTCTTCTCTATCTTGTGGTCCTGTCCACACGTTTAGAAACGCTGTTCTCTTTTGACATGTGGGATTATTTTTTATATGGCCTAAGAAAGGACTGGGAAGCAGCTTTGCCTCGAGCTGTGGGGTGCGCTTGGGACGTGCGCTGCAGAGGAGGCACTGCGGACCTGCTGGGACGCTGACAGATTGGCTTGGGGGGGGTGATCCAGGACTAGACACGTCTCGAAGTTGGTGAGTAGTCAGGATGCTCGGTGCCATAAACATTTCCATGTCTCTCCTTCCCCTTTAGAAAATGAGGACAGTAAAAATGTACACACCTCTGTAAAGTGCTGGAGATTTGCAGATAAACACCTTGTCTCCCCTATCTCACCGCCTTGCGTATCTACCTACACGATTAATGTCTGAAGGCTGTGTCACACCTATTCCCTCTCCCACAGTTGTTGATTTACTTACTATGGAAACGAGCTGGTGGGCTCAGTCTGGGGTTTCAAAGATACTTTATTTCTGTAGCTCCAGGAAAGAAGCCAGGGAGCCAGCTCTGAAATGTTTTAAATTTGTCTGCGCTTCCCCTGCGAGAATTCATTACTGAAAATGCCGCGTTATCTCGCTGATGTCCTTCTTCCTATTAGTTATTCACCTAACGGGCTCGTGCGAGGCTCCCTAGGAGGGTTTCTGCTGCTGTTTCAGTCTCTCCCTTCCCAAGGCAGAGCCTGCCCGCGGTCCCCAGCCCCTGCCTCCCCCCGCGCCGTGCCGCGTCCCTCGCCCGGGCTTCCGGCCCGGCTTCCCCGAGCGGGGGGCCGTTAACTCCTTGTCCCCAGGCATCCGCCGCGGCCGGGAGAGTCTGGAGAGCTCGGCTGGAGCTTTTTTGGTCAATTTAGCCAACTTTTTTCCCTGGGAAAGTTGCATTTCTCAATTTTTAACAGGACATTCTGAGACAGAGTAAATGTGTGCTGTAGCTGGAGTCCTGCTCTTCTGTCACAGCCCCGTTTTTTCCTGTTTTACCCCTTCCTCTGTTTCCCGTGGTATGTTTGAAGTCCCTTTTTGGCTCCCCCTCTCCCACCCCCTGCTCGCTGCTTTGAGCAGCCAACACTGACTGACTTTTAAAAGGAGGAGAGAATTTTTTTTTGTTTGCTCTGAAACAGAGAGCTCGATGCTGTGTCCCCTGTAACGAGCCTGGCGTGCGTCCCAGGCCCCTGCGAGCGAGCTTGCTGCTTGCTTTGGGGGCTCGCTTGCCGCGCGGGGCTGCGAGCCGCCCGTCGATCCGGCCTTCGTGCTGCGCGAGAAGGGTGGTGGTGCCGGAGCCGTTGGAAACGAGGTGGCGGGTTGAACAGGGCTGTCGAAGCTCGGCGTCTCGCCGTGTCTGTGGCCGTCGGACTGCGGTTGCGGAGCTGCTTGGCCGGCTCCCCGCGCCGCTGATGAAATGCGGGCGCATGCACCGCTCTGTCCCCTCCTGCCATTGAAGCTCCAAGGGAAAAGGTTTAATCAATAAATCCATTCTCCATTAAAAGCTCGTGCTGGAGGTAACGTTTTCTAGCGTAGCACCGATTCAGCAGCCCGTTCCTTCTCGTGGTGACCCGCCTGTGCGCGGGGCATGCCTTACGGAGAGGGCGAGGGCCTCGCCGTGCACCGAGTGCGCTGAGCATGCGAAAGGGCTCTGCTTGGGCTGGAGCCCCTCGCCGCTGCCTGCGCCCCACCACGCTCCCGCCGTGCCCTGGAGCCGGTCTGTTATCCGTCAGTGCTCCCTGGCCGCCTTCTCTGGAGAACTGCTGTTCCCCGGCAGCTTTCTCCGAGTGAGCAAAAAGCAGAAGTGCTGGTGAGGCTGCGATGTTTTGGGCAGAGCAGAGGTGCTCGAGACTGTTCTCCGCAGCTTGCCGGTCCCGTTCTCCTTTCAAAAGCTCCCCCGCTGGCCGGGGGAGGCAGTGGGGTAGGGGTTATGCTACAGACCTAACCCTTCAGGATCGTGGATTCCTGCAATAAAGCAATTTTCATCGAGCAAAATTAGAAGAGACATTAATGCAACAGTTAACAGCAACTAACTGCTGGGGGGAGACGTGTCGGCTTGCTTGTTCTGTTTATGGCCTTTATACAATTCCATCAATATTGATGTGTGATGCCTTTGATTTTGACACTAATCATTGCTATGAATTAAATTTGCAGCCATATAATTAGGACTGCTATTAATAGGGCCTCAAGCTAAGTACTGCTGTGCTAGTTGTCTTTTTCCTGATGGAAAACAGCATCCGCGGAACTCAGCTAATGTGGTTTGCCTGGTAGATGCTGAGACTGATGTGAAAATTATACTTTCTATATTTAGAGGGGCTCTTCTAAAAGGCATATGTGTGGGAAGGGTCTGACTCGGAGGCTTCCTGCGAGGGAGAGCGACACCGGTGTCACACCTAAACTTCACAGTAGTTTGCTGCTTGTCTCTTAGGACACACAGACTTAGCATGAGAGAGAAAGATTGCAGGAAGAAGAGAATAAGCCTCGGTTTTCAGGTCCGAAGGGATGCTCTTGCAAATCTTATTTCCGTTTTAGCTGCCCTTCCTCATGCAAATCTTCCCATTTATTTCTTCTGCCCTATGCTATTTCAGCTCCTCCTCTATCCTTACGCGTTCCTGGTTTCATCTCCGCGGGCTGAGCGCAGTGGTAGGATAGCAGCATGGCTCACCACTAAAAATCAATCTTGTGTTTCATCCCAAGAGGTGTGTATCTTATTAGATCTAATAAATCAGTGAAGTGCCCTTCATTCAGCTTGTCAATGGAGGACATTGTTTGTGATCAAGAATAAATAAATGTCTCTTCTATGTCTGACAGTGCACAGTCTATGTATTATTTTGCCATCATGCTGTTTATGCCTCCTCTAAGAAAAATGAAGTTCTTATAATGGCCTGCAGCCGTGCCATTGCTTGCCTGGGATCTCACGAGCTGAGGATGCTCATGGTTATGCGCGTGGGTTGTCTCCAAGGGAAAAACAAGAACAGTGACTTCGTAGCTGGTGGTTTTTACTCGGCACTGTTGTTCCGGTGGTGACGAGGCCGTGCTCTGTAGTGCTGTGCACTTGAGGGTGCGCAGAGATTTGGGGGATGCTTCTCGGTGCTGATCGTGTGCGCTCCCGGAGACTGCTGTCCAAAACGAGCTGGAAGTGCTCTGCCTTGTCCATCTTCGATGCAAACTTTGGTGCTACAGGCGAGAATTCAGTCATGGAGGTCTTGGCTATTTCTGGCATCTGAAGTGAAGGGCAATGTTTGCATCTTAATTCGCTCCCAATCCTCACGGATAAGTGAGCGTCGTTCGTTGTTCTAAAGCAGTGTAATGCACTGTCCCAGTTGTAGCTGCATTTGTACATGGCTCGAATCAATTCTGGCACGCAAGGTGACCTGTAAAGAACTGTTTGGGATCTCTCTTGGGGGGAGAGTGCTACAGGAGGAAAAAAAAAAAAAGTATTGCTGTAAGTAGAGTTTTCATGATTACAAATGCATTTTTATTTACCTGTTGAACGCCTGAATGCACAGTGCGTAATGTTGTCTGCCCTTGTTTGCAACGAAGGCTAATACTGCACTCTTGCAAGGAACAGCGATAACTGGTCGGATTACTCAGTCAGGGGAAAGGCAAACTTTAAATGTGTTGTTACTTGGTGGTACGTGATAGTTTTATTCAGCTTGGCTGATTTAGCTTGTTCCATTAGTGGGAATAAAATAGGTCTTCACAGTGAAATATACATCAGAACCTGGCCTTATCTGCCTGCATGCTATGGCTGGTTATCTTATTCTTTTAATTTGCCCTTAATTATCACCCAGGCATGTTCTGCAACAGTTCAGGGAAGAAGTCGGTTGCATCAGCGTGTAGAGAAGCAAGAGGACATCAGAGAGGTACGAACAGATAACAATCATTTGCTTGCAGACCCTTTCCAAAGGAGTTTCCTAGCCTGGGAAGCAGGTTATAACATTGGATGCACTGCTGACTCGGTCCTTCCCGGTCAATCCATTGCCCCCGGGAAAGCAGGCCTGTGTCCCAGCAGAGCTGTCGGATCGCAGATGACTTCTTGCTCGATTGAAGCAGTTGTTTACTTGAAAGCCCTGAGAAACAGGGCTCTGTTTCTTGCCCTGAGATGTGAAATAAGAGGGTATTTGTATGGTGTTATATTGCTCATGATTTATTCTGTTGTGAGGAGGGAAGCTGGAATTTTTTTCCTCCCTAAACAAGGGTTTTCCAGCCTCAGACAGACAGTAATTGCCCCTTTGCTCCCACTGCGGAAAAGGGGTGCTCTCAAATCGTGACCCCAGCAAATGAGGCCCTGGACATCCCCCAGACTGCCTGATGGTCCCTTGCGCTGGTTAATGTTAATAGCCAGAGCTGGAGTCGTGCTTTTTAATTGGGATGTGTGCGGGGAAATGTGAGAAGGGCTCAAAGCCGAAGGAAAATGGCACATTTCAGGGTAGGTCATAGTTGGCTGGTCAATGTTTAAGACAAGTCAAATTTGTCCATCAATAGATGAAATGGGAGCAGGGATGACGGAGGAAATGGAGTGCTTTCAGGAGAAGAAACATTATTAATTTTCTCCTCCTTCGGCTCCTTAGAGACATATCTGCTTAAATGGCCTGATGAGCTTTTAAACTAGTCATTGGAAAGCAGGAGAAGGTGAAGTGCGTCCGCAGAGGGAGCGTGCCGGCCAGGAGGGAGGCCCGGGGGCTGCAGCGGGCCGAAGGGAGAAGGTGCCGAGCTCTCCGGGCTCCGCTTTTGTCTGAGCAGGTCAAAAAGGTCCCAACCACCTCCCAAAGGCATGAAATCAGCCTCCTCTCCTAGTGTCACTTCTCCAGTTCGGTTATCTGTTGCCTAGCAGAGTAGGTAAAAATGAAGAAATGAGGAGTTGTGATATATTTTTATAGCTGTTGGGCAGCTAAGGTGCAGGTTTGGGGAAACGCTCTGCGAAATGGAGCTGGGCGGGCGCAGTCGGCTTTCATCTGTTTCTTGGTCATGGGAGGATGAAGCCTCTCGGTTCTGACTCAGATTCAGACACCTTTAAAAATATACTTGAAATTTTGAGTACAACAATTATATTTTACTTATGTTATTAATTATGTATTTATTCTTGGGTGTTTTAGGCCGAAATCTTTCTCTTTTTTTTAATAAACCAATTTTCATCTCCATCATTTGAGGCAAATGGTTGAGCAGAGTTTGAAGAAACTGTTGGGGGTTTTTTAGAGCCAGGAATAAAGTTTGGAGGGCCACGGGTAAGGGCAGAAGGAGTTTCAAGGTGCATCAGCCCTTTACTTTAGCACAGAAAAGAAATACTCGGTTATGCAGGGCTGGTGTTCCCGCTTGAGCACCTATGGTTTTTATTTAAAGAGTTTAGGAGGTAACTGATCCCCATACCTGTTATAAGAGGTGTTACCTCTTTTATGCAGAGGAGGAAAGTGAGGCCAAAGTTATTCCTCCTCCAGCTCATGCTAGAGGCAGAGTTGCATTTTCATCTGTTCATTGATGTACTTCTTGTTGAAGTCTTCTGGAGAAAAATGAGCATTAGGAAATACCAGGCTATTCCGTAAATTCCTGTTCGGTTTTCTGACTTTCCCTCCTTTGCTCCGAGTGTAAATCTGAAGTTATGTTCTAGATATTGTATGATATGGGGGTTAGAAGGCTCCTGCGTTTCTATTTGTGAATCGAGACATTTATGCTTTTTTTAGTACATTTTTTTTCTGCAGACTTTTAAAATTCTCACTGAGGTCAAAATAGCATGAGTCCTGATCCGTTTGCGAGGCCTTAAATCCCCGGGTGGCAAGAAATACTGTGAGAAGACCGTGCTTATGGAAGCAAAATGTTTCTATAAATGCCGTCCGGAGGCAGAAGGAATGCGTGTGGAAAACGAGCGTACGGAGAGACGCGGGGGCCCGAGCGGCTGTGCTGCGTGCCGGCACGTCGCCCCCGAGCCGGGGGCAGAGCGGGGGGATTCGGGAGCGGGGAAGAGATCGGAAGGGATATAGGGAGCAGCTAACATGGAGGAGGGAACTGCTCGCAGGCCCCGAGCTGCGTTTCTGCCGTCGCCGTGGAGCTCGGGGCGTCCGTGCCCTGCAACGTGGTGACAGCCGTTGAGTGCCACGATGCCACCGGTTTTACTGCGGTGTCGGATACATGCATCTGCCCGTTTTCCAGCCAGCAGCTGGGAAGACCTTTTATGTGCAAACATATCTTGGTGCATGACTGGGGCACGAAAAATCAGCGAATTAAATCCTGCCCAGAAACAAGCAGCACCACCGTGCTGGGTGACCGCACTCGCGGTTACACCCCACCGCGTTCAGCTGACCGATACCTCCTTTAGTTGTTTTTCAGTGCCGTGATCGAGTTTGCCATCCGTTGTTGTTACGGCTGCTTTTTTGCTGTTGGCCAGGGCAATGACAGTGTTGGCTACGCTGTAAAATATCGCATGGTTTGAGAAGGCAAATTCATCACTTGAGCGTCTGTCCGGTATTTATGGGGGTGCTGAGCAGGCGTGGGGGGGTGCAGCCCGTCGGTGTTAGCGCGAGTCCATCACGCCTCGTACGATGCACGGTCTCCCCACCTCCCCCTGCTCTTTGCTGCTGTCCCCTCGTCTCGGAGGCGACACTTGGAGCGGCAGGTGCCTTCGTTTCTCGGTCTTCGGGGAGCTCTTTGCAGGCAGCCCGGCTCCAGGGATAAACGGGGGAGATAAACCACAGCGTGCGCTGGGAAAACGCCCAGCGGCTGGGGAGCGCAAAGCGAAGGGTGGCTGCACGGTGGGAGTCGCACGCGGTGTGTGCCGGGGTCGCAGGACCTTCCTGCCGCAGCCGGGGAGAGGGGGGACGGGAGCGAAGGGCAGCGAAATGCTGTGTCTAAATGCGACCACCACCCCTTACCAGCAATGGCAGCAATGCCTTACCTTCCCCTCCGCCGCCCGGGCACGCGCTTGCACGCGGCTTACGGACTGCAGGCTCTGCGTTCCTTCTTGGTGGAAAGTGCATTGATTCTTTCTGTGTTTGAGCTTATTTATTTATTTATTCCCTCCCCGCCCCTGCTGCCATCTCATTCTTCTGCCTCGGGGCACGGCGGGAAGCTCCCAGTCATTAGGTGCCTCTCCAAGAAATCACAGTCGATGCTCAGCAGCCAGGAAGGGAGCCACGTCCAGCGGCTTGGGCGGAAAAACATGTGGGTGAGGATGCCGGGATTGTTCTGCTCATTTTATCCGCTAGTTTTGCTGACCTGACATGGATTGTATTGCTGAGGCTTGTAGTCTGCAGCGCTGTAATCTGTAATTTGCACGTTGCCATTCCCCCCCGCCGTGGCAGTACCGTGCATGGCACTGATCGCACGTGCGGTGCCACCTTAACGAAACGGAGTGACGGCCGGTGGGACCGAACCGAACCCGTGCTGTGCGGCCGGGCGCTGCAGCGCGGTGTCCACGCGAAGGTCCCCTCGCGCGTCCCCGCAGCGCGTCCCCGAGCCCAGGGCGGCCCGAGCGAGGCCGTCCCGCTGCGCGGCGGGGGCTGCGGGGGCCCGGCGGAGGGACGGGGAGGAGGAATCGGCTGAGCCGGGATGTGAGATTCCTCCGACACACGTGTGCAGACAAAGAGCAACCAGCAATGATTCGTAATGGGATTCACCAGAGTTTGTCCTGTGATCCTTCTGCCGGCGTCTTAGCGAGGGTCCCCCCCATGCCACTTTTCCCGTTATTCCTTTTTCCCCTTGTTTGGTTTCATGTCTTTGTATCAAATAGATACATGCAGATGGAAGCGATGTGCATTTAAAATGAACGTACACATCCTACTGCCGAGCTGTTATACGGTGTGGGATTTTTTTGTGGTAAGCTGCTAAATTATTTATTGTGTGCTGGGCTTTAATCTCATAAACCTGCCTGCAGGCCTTAGGCGAGCCGGCCTGCGCGTCCGCGGAGCGCCGGGGCCGGGCAGCACGCAGCGCGCGGCGGTGAGCGTGCAGCTCGCCGGCCTCCCCCTCCCCAGCTCATTAAAACAGTGACAACGACCATCTGAACAGGCCCCACCAACGCAGGAATTGATGTGCGTTTGCTGCTCGGAGAGGCTGGTGATCCGGAGGTCCGCGTCAGTCGGGAGGAGCAGGAGTCAGTCCCCTGAGCTGCTTAAATACAGAAAAAAGGGTGAGGAGGGGACACTCGGGTAAAGCGGGGTCTCTCAAATGAGCAGCGCTGCGCCTGCAGCCGGGAGCACTTACCTGCCGCGGTGCCGGGGAGCGCCCGCAGCTCCGCGTTAGCGTTTGGCTCACTAACGTGATGTTTGCTTTTGCTAGTCGTCCTGCAGCCAGTGGCTTATTAGTGGAAAAACAGAGTATCCCTTTTGCTTGCTCTGAATTTCTGAGTTTCTCTGATGCTTTTTGCTTGATGCTCTTAAAGCTTCCTACTCTGGGACTTTGTGCCGTAAGTGCCAGCGGGCGCGCGGAAGTGGAGGGCGAGCTTGGTGCTGATGCTTACATTAGTAAATGGCAGAGCTGGGATAAAGCACCTTCTGCTCTGCTCTGACTGTCGGCTAATTGCACCACCTCAGTGTATCTGGGCTAAATCGTGCTGCAGAGTTGTGAAGCGAAAGCAAAACAGGCTGAACCAGAGCTTTTTTGCGGGATACTGGAATTCAGGATCCCCGTGTTGGATCTGGCACTTGAAACCGTTATTGTCCCCGCCAGTGCCGCTGTCCTGATGGCGCTTGGAGGCAAAAGCGGTGTTAGGAGCCTTACGCCTTCCAAGCCTTTAAGAGTAAATAGGCAAAAGCTTCTTGTGATAGTCTGCAGATACATGCGATGGGATGAGATCAAATATCTCTGGCTCTTCATTTCTCCGGGTTTTTTTTTGTGCTTTCTTTGTGCAGAGCCTTCCACATTGGAAACTTGGTCTTATTATGGAGAAATAAATAATTAGAATTATCTGGAAGATACAGATTGAGACGTAGGTGTAGTCAGAGGAAGAACAAGGATTTGGATGATATGGGCAGGCGGCTTTCTGTCTGCCCTTTTCCCACTGGCAAAGGGGATAATGCTGCTTTCTACCTTTCCAGGGATTTTGTTTGAAAATTACTTTGTAATTCTAAGTGGAAAAAGAGCAACGTAAGTGCTGAGCTTCACTGTTAGCAATCAACTGATAAATATGTTTAAGGGTTCTGTATTTCAGTACAAAATGCATCCCCTTGCGGAGGGCACCGCTAGTATCTGTCCCGATTCTTCTCAGGACTGCCAGCTGCAGCGCTGGGCTTGGCGGAGAGAGGAGGGAGCGTGAGTTACGGGACAGGCTAAATGGATGCACGTTGCTGTTCGGGGACATATGATAGTAACAGGTAAAAGACATGGTGCTGCTCCCCTACTCCTGGTGCCTTCCTGTGCAAAAGGTACTTTAAGTCCAAGGAAAACTCGAGTCCTAACTCAGATGTGAGGCGGTTCCACTGATTTAGGATGAGCTACGTGATTTTATGCACTCATCTCTCCTTTTATCCTTTTAACTCCACTTGTTGAACCATTACAAAGACTATTCGTCTCCACCAAGACAAAAAAATAAATGTTTCCTAAAATCTGCTTGGGGTTGGACGTGTTTGCCTGAGGAGCCCACCCCTCCTGGAGAGAGGTGCCAGGAACGGTCCCGGGGCGAAGGAGCCCCCCGCGCTGTCCCGCTCCTGCCCGAGGCTCCTCGTGTCCCGGTGCACGGCGGCTCCGGGCATCCGGCTCCGACAACACCCTCGTGTCCCAGCTTTCCGAGCACTGGCCTCGTCCTGGGGCTCTGCTGCGACGCTGCTGCTCTGCAGAGCTGCTGGAGAACCTCCTGCAGCGTTCGTGCTTTCTGCTGCAGACCCGGAGATTTGTCGCTGCAGCTTGCACCGATTAATTAAAAGCTGAAGCGGAAATTCCCTCGGCTTAGCTCGGCCCGGCCACGAGAACTCGCCCCCGTTTCCAGCGCTTTTTCCATTGAACTAGCAGGACATTTAATCAAGGTACAACAAATGTCTTGTCCTGTTTCTCTGCTGTTTATTGGATTCGGCAAGTGGGATGCTGCAGGGCGGGGAAGATCCTGAGGACTCCTGGGCTCCCTTTCTCCCTCTGGAAAATTTTTTAGGAACATGACCAGGGAATTACTAGGTATAAACTTTGAAGACTTAATTTTGGACCTATTTTTAGCACAGTCTGGACTGGATTTTCTTGTCCCCGTAACAGGGAAGCACTGACCTTTAGAAAAGCTATGGGGCTTAAATGATTATAGCACTATCAGAGAAAGGTATCCACATAACTAATGAGGGCGAAGTGCTCGGTATCGATAACCGAGGGGTGGCAGTCGGCTTGTCTGCGTGCAGATATATCAGCAAAGTCTGGGAATGCTCCTGGAAGTGGCAGCGGAGTCCGAGGCAGGCGGGAAAGGTGGTCTGTGGAGCTGGAAGCCGCCTGGCCCTGGTGTTGCCAGGCCTGTTGCTTATCTCGCTAGGGCAAATCCGTGCTTTTATCATCTTCTTGAGAGAGAAGGGAGAAAAAGCGCTCGGGCCCCCTCGCACCCACTGCGCAGGCTTTGGGGGCGTTTTTGCAGTCAGGGCTTCACGCTGCATCTTCTCCTCTGCCTGCGAAGAAGCGCTCGCTGCCCGCGCAGCGGCTGTGCGTTTGCCGACGAAGAAGGGGGATGATGCCTTCTGGGAAACGTTGATAAAGCGCTCCTTTTAGAGCCATTTCTGCTTCTCTAGCACAAATGCAGCATTTCTTGTTTGTGTATATTGCTTTCTCCATTCACTCTTTTATTATTAGGGATATTTACATGAAAACGACATTTTTTGCTCTCGCAGCATATTCCCCTATTGCAGCTGCGCTTCCTCAGCCCCCGGGATCTCCACCTTCTCCTGAAGCTGGGCTGCCCTCCGTCCTGGCTGTGACCGCGTTGGCAGGCACGCAGGGACACGTGCACGGTTCGTCTGGAAGCTGTCTTGGAATAGCTCTGTGTCCCCCTGCTCCGGGGGGAGTTACACTTCTGGCTTTGCTCTCCCCTCTGCTCTTTTTAAGCCGTTTTGCGGGCTGGCTGGGATGCTCGGTGCATTCGTTTGCCTCTGCGGATAGGAGCTATTCGTGCTCTCAACGGGAGAAGAAATCCCTGGGCAGAAAGGGAGGGATCCTGTCGAGGTCCCCCCAGATGACTGACTGTGGCTCTAGTTCTTCAGGCAGTGGGAGAAGCAATTCTGAAAAGAGCTAGTGAAGATCTCTGGCTGATAGTAAGTCTGTGTGATAATGTAGATTAAAAAAGCTAGCGTTTAGGGCATAAGTGCTGACGTAAATAATGTGGGATGATATATTTATTCATCCGAGAGCCTGCTTGCAAAGAGGCAGCGCGAGCCAAGCTCCCGGGGGGGCTGGGAATGTCCTGGGCAGGCTGGGGGCAAGACCCCCCCGTCCCCCCCGAACGGGGAGCACCTCGGGGCTCCGCACAGGGCAGGGCCGTGGTCAATTCTGGAATTGCAGGTGGGATCTCATTTCAAACCATCGCTTTCCTGTAGGTTTAATGAACTTTTCTTGAAAGCTGGAGCCTCGGGAGATAAGGCCACTCCGGGGGTGCAGTCGCTTCTCCCTGGGAAGCAAATGGCTGCAGAGGGGTGAAATTCCTCCCTTCTCGGCTTCTCCCGCCTCTGACCCTGCTGCGTT
>PTFA01000177.1:1922041-2021047 GCA_003342895.1 Casuarius casuarius
GGGGGGCAGGGAAAGGTCGGGGCGAGCTTGCCCGTATTTTGGGAGGGGAGGGATGGGGGGGAGCAAACCAAAAGTGCAGCGATGCCTGGAAGCGTGACCGTGCCGCGGGGTGCCCGGGCTGGGCCCTGTTTTAACTGCTCCCTGCTTGCCCTGTATGAAGCTTTGTGGCTTTTAATTTTCCTTTCCTATTCCCTCTAGTAAACCCCAAGTTCATGTTATGACTAAGACACAGGTGGATATTTCAGACTCGGAAAATAAGCAGCTTTTTGCTGGCGTGCCTGAGGAACGCCGCAGCTCTGCCTCTCCAGCCCGGGAGGTGCCCGGTGGGACCGCGCTGGGCTCCTGGTCTCGCCCCGGCTGCGTCCCCGCCGCGGGCAGGCCGGGCTCACCGATGCCCCACGCCGCGCTGCGCGAGGGGAGCAGCTGCTGGTTCGTGACTCCCGGCCTCTGACGCGTCGCCTGGGGCAAATGGCCAAAACGCAGCAGCAGCAGCAGCCGCCCTGCCGTCCCGTGCGGAGGCCGGTGGTGCGAAGCGGCCCCGTCCGTCCCTGCACCTCGGGAGGCCCCGCTCGATGAGGGGCTGCAGCCGCGGCGAGTCCCCGGGATGGATGCGGAGGCTGGGAGCGTTCGGTGTCCTCCCCGACAGGTAGAGTCGCGTTTAACAGGATCCTGCCGGATTCGTTACGCCGGCGGAGCGGCTGTCCGGGAGGAGCGCAGGTGCAGCGCCGAGCCCCCGCCGGCCCCTGCCGCACAAAGGCTCTGTGTGAATAAGCACGCAGTAAATGTCTCCCTCGCTCAGATTTATTCCTTCATTAGGTATTTAAATACATTCTGCTGCACAGGACGCTTCTGTGAGGCTGCTGCCTTTTCTCTCTGCAGAATAAATGTGGTGGCTGCGAAGCGTCTCCCTCCCCAGCTTCCACCCGCGGCACAAAGCTGAGCAGGGCCGTCGCCGCTGAGAGCAGGGGAAGGGCGTGCTTCCCGGGGGCGCGTGCGGGGCCCAACGTGCAGGGGTGCTTGGCCGCGGGACCTCCCCGGGCCAGCTCGGAGACCCCGAAGGCACCAGGCGCCCCTGGTGTCATTGCAGCGGCACGAGGACGGTGGGGCCGGGACCTGCCGCGGCTCCTCCTGCCCCGTCCCGGTGTGCGGTGCAGCCGGGCTACGACCCAGCAGTCATTGAACCACACAGCTCGGCGGAGAAGAGACGCTAAAATTAGCCGGAGTGCCTCAGGCAGAGGGCCACCTGGGGCTTTGTGTAGTTTTACACTTAACTTTCATCTCTTTTGTTTATAACTTGTGGTCGGTTGTTTTTTTTTTCCTCCTCTGAAAATGAGGAGCGTTATTGCCCGTGATGTGGCCCAGTCGAGTTCCCGCAGTCCCTTCCTGCCTTTCCTGCCCCTGGTTTTGCCACTTTTCCTCGCCCGCGAGCAGCAGCGTGTTTGGCTGCTGTTGTCCTCGTTGAAGACACGTGTCGATGGACCCCCCGGGCCCTGGGCGACCCTCGTGCTGTGATCCAGGACGGTGGCACCCAGCCGTCTGCCCGGGTCTCAGCAGCTCCGGTTCCAGCCTCTGTCCGTGATTTGAGCTGGTGTAACAGGCTTCGTCCCGGGCTGCTGAGCAGATGCGTTTTCCTTCCACTGACACCTCTGGGCTTGTAATGGGGGGTCGTAGCTTAAAACCCGTCAGCAGAATTTGCTCGTTTGTGAACAGCCTGATCCCTGGACCCTCCAGGCTTGTGGGGTCTAGCTGCTAATTCACTTGCAGAATATTATAATTGGGGCAGTATTTTCCAGAACCAGCTTTCATTTGAAATATTTAGATAGCCACCTTGGGCAGCTAAAGGGAATCTGGGTTTTTTTTTCCTTCTTTTTTTGATGATCTGAGCACCTGAGGTTTGAGGGAAGCTGTGAGCAGTGACAAATATGGTAATGAAGCTCCGAAGCGTGGGAAGATTCACATTGAAATGCACCTATTTACCTCTACCCAGATAACGTTGTCAA
Organism: Casuarius casuarius; assembly: GCA_003342895.1. Lineage (NCBI taxonomy): Eukaryota > Metazoa > Chordata > Aves > Casuariiformes > Casuariidae > Casuarius > Casuarius casuarius. The sequence continues at coordinate 1,924,042 of PTFA01000177.1, forward strand.
CTGATATGTGCTGATGGAGGGACGTTGTGCCGCGTATAGCTGTTGCCTTTGGAGGTGATCTCTCCCGCTAAGCGACGCCTGTGAACCCGTGCTCCTCTCCCGTTTCCCCCCGTGCTTTGTGCGCTCGGGTGGGTTTGGCACAGTCTCTCTGCCCTGACGATTTGCCAGAGCCTCGTCCTAGAGATGGCAAAGTTGTAGGACGGCAGAAAAGTTGAGTCTCTGGTCGTTTTGTTTGTGGCTTCACTCGGATCCCGGACTGGTACCGGCTCTGCTGCTGATGGGAGCAATGTGGTTGTCTAGAAAACAAACTCTTGTTCAGCGCTGCTCAGCAAGGAGGTTTCCGTGGGTGAATTCCAGTCGCGTGGAAGCTGGAGGGGATTTGAACTGATGACCTAGGGATTTAGGGTTTCGTAGTACCTTACCAGCCCCCAAGCATCCCCCACCCTATTCATTACGCAGTTTATTCTTCTAACGAGCGTTACTTTCACTGGACTGACCCGCGCTGGTTTTCGTTGGTGAGAGGTGGCCTGGGCTCTGCCTCGCTGGGCCGCTGTCATTGCTTCGCTGCCTCCCCAAGAGCTTTCTTCTGGCCCTGGCTTTGTGCCTTTCGTTGCGGATGAATTCACGCACAGGAGCTGGATGCAGCCTGGCCCTTGGTTTGTCTTGGCTTCTGTACTGAACAGGAGAGCGCAAGACTCGGCCTAAAAACTCTCCCGTTTGGTGCAGAACGTGGGGTGCAGGCTGCCACGTGGCAGGTCACGAGCCGGGCCCGGCACGGCAGTTCTGCATCTGCCTTTGTGTCAGGAAGATGTTAGACTGTTTGTTCCCCACTAAGTGCCCTGAAATGGGAAACGCGGGTGAACAGAGAAAAGAGATCGGGAAGCCCTGGGCAGGAGCGTGGAAGGCCACGGGCACCGCGAAGGAATCGACCGTAGCTGGAGTTAGGATGGAGGGACAGTCTAAGTGGGAGTTAGAGCCCAGAGTCGAGTTTTAGCACAGATTTCAGTCTGCAGTCAGTGTGGATCAGAAATTCCTTTCTCCCCTGAGAATGGCTCAGTAAATGAAATATTCATCTTAAAGAAGGGTGTATTTTAAAAGCCTCGGGAAGGCAGCGCCTTCCACTGATCCATTGTTCTTCCCTACTGTGGCTCTGACTAAATTAGGACTTTCTTAGAAACGCACAGGTTAAAAGTTTAAAAGCTTAGGGTTTCATTCATAATTCACGTATCAACGGAGCTTTGATTCCTCCCGGGGAAGAAGCAGCCTTTATCTGCAGTGCACGTTGGTAGGGTTACCCCGTGCCAGCGCTGAGGACCTGCTGGCTTCCCTTTCTAAGCTGCTTTTTTCCGAGGCAAAGAGATGGAGGGTGGCTCGAGGGGCTGCTGATGGGGAAAGCGAAACCCTTCCATTTTGGGTCATTGGTTTGAATCTGACCCAGGTCAGCAGTTGCCAAAAGTCATTAGCACCTAATGGCTGCTCAGTGCCCTGTGAAAAGTGAGTCGCCGCGTCCTGGTCCCGTTCCCAGCGTGGCAGACAGATCCCAGGAGCCTCCAGCACCGCTGTCTCTGGTGGCCTCGAGTAGGTGAGTAGAAGATCAGCCGGGCCCCGTGACAAGCAACACCCCTTTTCTGCGCTTCGGGCTGGTGCAGCTATTCTATCAGCGCGTCCCGAATTGTTTCAGGGAAGGTGAAGCCCTGCTGTCCCTTGTCACAGATGACGAAACTGAGCCTTCAGGAGGTGAGGTGCGTTGCTGGAGGTCACGGCGGATCAATGCAGAGCAGCTGCTCTGTGCTGCGCTTGCGCTCCCGGGATGAAGAGTAAGAGAAGACTAAAACCGTGTTAGAATAATGCCGCTTTTCACGTTTTCCTCTCCTTTGGTGAGTGGCTGTGTCCTGGTAGGTGCCGTTAGAGCCAGCTGGAAGGAAGATCGGGGGCAGTTTTATGGGCTAGCGCAAGGAGCACGTAGCTCGTATCTCAAGCAGCAGGACCCAGCACCAGTGCCGGTACCGGCATGGCAGGCCCGGAGCGAGGAGCGAGGCCCGCGGCTGCCCACGGGCTGCATTTGCCACGCAGCCGGGGTGAGACTTTGCCTCTGCGCGGCATCGACCTGCTGCCTTTCACCTGCGCCCAGGGAATGCTGCGTTTAGCCGGCGCTGCGTCTTTTTGGGTTCACCAAAACAGGTCGTGGGAAAACCCGGGGACGTTATAATGCCTGTGCCTGAGCCAGGCAGTCATGGCTCATTAGCTGCTTCTAACAGGAGGGAAATAATACTGTTAATTTGAAGCAGCGATAGAGCATTTGAGAGGGGAGGCCAGCTGCTGTCCTCTGGGACCAAACCTGTGCTCCCCCCCCGGGACCCTTCCTCGGGCGCGGGAAGGGCTGTGCGAGGAGCCAGGTCCCGCACCGGGAGCCCCGGGACCCCACCGCCTCGCTCCCCTCGAGCCTCCACTTGTTGCCTGTTTCTGTATGAGAGGAAGAGGAGGGAGGCAGGCAGGCGCTCCTGAGCAGGCAGCTGGCCCGGCCAGCCTTCCCCGCACAGCCCCGGCTGCTCGTCAAGCAAGGTGCTCTTTTCCCCGTGCTTTCCCATGGCTCTCCCTTGGCACCGTGCCTTGCCTCCCCTCGCCCAGATGGTCTCTGCATCCCCTTGTCAGGCATCCAAAATATCTCCAGTGGTCTCTTCCTGATCCCTTCCAGCAGGCTCCTCGCCTGGCTCGGCGCTCCGGCCTCTCGGCCTTTAATCTCCTCTTTGTGTCTGAGGCACCTCGGCGGCGTTTGGCTGGGGTGCGGGTTGCAGGCGGCTCCTGCTCCTTTGCCTTTTGGGCGAAGGTGCCCCCCCAGATATAATACTGACAGTTTTGAGAGGGATTAAAAGAGAAGTGAGGGAGCCTAGCAATTTGGCTCGAAACTTGTCCCTTTTGAGAATCTTTCGCCTTTATTATCCAGCAGATAAATCTGCTCTCAGCCGCCTTTCTGTGCTGTGAATGGTAACAGCCTGCAGCAGCCTGCTGAGCTAATCCCCCCCCAGGTGCGTTGCCCCCCGCGATGCCCTCGCGGCCGCGGGGCCCGTCGGCGCTGGGTGCTGGGCGCTGCAGCCCGCGTGCGGGGCTGCTCCCTGGCGCAGAGGTGGAGAGCAGGGCCGCAGGCTTGTGCTCTGTTCCCTTAGCTCCCCAGTTATTCTTCTGCAAAATAAAATTCATCTGAGATACTACTCCCAGGAAGAAGAGGGTTTTTTCCTCCTCCTCCCCTCTTTTTTTCTTCCCTCTCTCCCCCCCCAAAAAAACTTCACATAAATATCTATTTGCAGCAGCCGCTCTGCACCGGAGGGCCTGGAGGAGGCTTGGCAGGCAGTTCAGCGGAGGGGATTGGGTTGCGGCAGCAGAAATCTCTCCACACTGCGCTTGGTTTTATTCTGCCATGTGGCATCTGGCCTCCAAGCACTGGCTGTTCCCTCCCAGATCAAAGATGCTGTCTGTCACCCCTGCGCTCGCCTGCCGCGGCCGCCCCGCTCCGCTCGCCGCGCTTGAGTGTTAGAGCTGTGGCTGTACAGGTTTATTTTATTTTTATTTTATTTTTAACCCTCTCAAGGTCTTTATTAAAAATCTCTGCTGAAGGATGGACTAAGGCAGCTGCCCTTAGCGTTGAGCCATCTCCGGCTTAAAGGAGCACCCGGACGGGGCGGGCAAAGCTGGGTGTTAGACCTAGGACTCGGCAGATTCGGTCTGGGGGACTGAGAGGCCTTAGCGGAGCAGCGTGCTCGCCTCTCCAGGGCGCTTTTCCCCTGCAGCCGTGCTCTTCTCGGGATGGCTCCGCTCTGCGTGGCACGGCACGGGCTCAGCAGTATGAACGCCCGATTTCCAGCAGCCTTGGTGCCTCCAGTCCCAGCTGGGGTGGCGGAGATGGGAGCAGAGCCCGTCTGGGCTGGCAGATGCTGTGTTAGCTGATCTTCCTGGCTTTCATGCTCCACGGCGAACCTCCGTAGCCATTCCTTCAGATTTTTCCAGGGGTCAGATTGATAATGAAGGGATTAATTTAATTCCCCCCGCCTTTACCCCAAGCTCCTCGTGCAGCTGGTCCATGCCTGTTCATCTGTTAGTGTTTTTATTGGCATAATTCAGTCTCCGGCTGGTGTTGACGCTCATGAAGTCGTTGGGCCGCTGGTCTCGTCGCAGCTCTCCCAGCGGAGGGTTGCCGCGATGCGCGGCTGTGCCGGGCTGTGCCGGGGCGGCGCGGCGCGAGCTGACGGGGCTGCGCGGGGCTGATCCGCGGCGCCTGGGACGGGGTGCGGGCGGAGCCGCGGGAGGCAGCGCTGCCTGTCCCCCGCCGCGACGCCTGCCGAAACGGGCAGCTGGGGCGCGGGGTGTCCTCGCTCCACTCGCTCCCTCTTCCTCTCTTCTCTCCCGTTCAGGAACATCCTTTAGGTAAAAGTACAGCCCTTGCGGGAGGCAGCGGCAGTGTCAGAAACAGCCGTTCCGCGGAGCACAGTCCCAGGCTGTAGGGTTTCCTTGTTGCTTTTTCTCTCTGTATTGAAAGAAAAAGAAATCTTTGAAAAATCCTAATAATAACTGGAAACATTTGGATGTTTGAAAGAGCTGACCAGTTTAAAGGCTAGCCCCCTCCCTCCAGCACTGCCTGCAGGTGATGCGAACAGGACCTATAACTGGGAGAAGTCTGGAAACACGTATTTCTGTTTTTCCAGCAGCATGACAGCGCTTTGTGTGGAACCGGTCCCCTTTGGTGTCGTTTCAGCTCAATTCAAAGGGACTTATTGGCATTCAGACTACGCCAGAGCTGCCAGTGTGAAGAAAGCAGCCCTCCCTCGTGTGCGGGGGTAATATGACCCCTTTGAGAAAGGGCTGTGCAGAGCTGCTGGATCGTAATCCCTTCACCGCTGGCATCTGCATGGGGCCTTTCCGAAGGCTGCTAAAAATAGGAAAGCGTCGATGTAAAACCAGGGCTACAGGGAAGGAGACGGAGCAGCGTTCAGGACTGAAATGTCTCGGAAGCTAGCTGGGGTTGGGTTTTTTTGCCCGGTTGTTGTCAGTGTTTGTGCAGCAGAAAGCAGGGCAAATACACTGAGATTCGTTAGCTTGCGTGGAGGGGGTGAGTGATGCACAGGCTCGGCGTGAGGTTTCCGGCTGTTTCTGGGGAGGAGGCTGGAGCAGGCTCTGCTTAGCACCTCGGCTTTCGCTGCTCTTCCAGCTGCGCCTGGTCCTGGCGCCCAGCAGCGCAACAGCGTCCTTGGGCAGCGTCTCCGTGTTGGGACGGGAATGGCAGCGAGCGCCGGAGAGCGGCTTTGGGAACGGGAGCGTGGTGGGTAACCGGGAGATGCATCAGCGTTGCAGGCTGCAGCTCCCCTTCCCCTGCGGGGCTCTGGTCGGCGGGCGGCTGCGTTTTTTTAAATTCTATCCTGAACCTGTTTCAGATTAAAGCAAGCGCTGTTGCATATCAGTTTGTCAGTCACTCTAAACCTAATCTCTAAAAATAATCTCTTACCCAGCCTCCCTCTCCCCCCGCCATGGGTAGTAATTGTTTCAAGACATGTCAGCCCTTGTTTAAAGTTACTTTCACGTTTTCTTGAGATATGTGGAGAAAATAAAGGCCGTGTTGTTCCTTTAAGGGAAAGAAAAGAGATATGGAAAAGCATTCGCTGGAGGGAGCGGTGGCCAGGGCAAGGGGGTAGGGGAAACCTCCACGCTGGAGGAGCGCGTTTGCGGCCTCTGTGCCGGGGACGCCGGAGCAGGAGATGCTCCGAGCAGCCCGGCGCCAGGGGAAGGACCCTGCCGCTGGTCCTCGGGGCTTTCCGTGGCTTGCTTTCGGGAACGGGGCCAGGAGGAGAAGGTCCTGCTTGTTGCTTGCTAGAGGGTGAAGAAAAATCTGAAGGGTGAAGGTCACCTAGATAGCCAGGAATTTCTCCTAAGGCTGAAACGTTAGCACTGTCCCAGATAAATCCCCCATTAGGAGAAAGGCTACTTCACCTGTGAAAGAGGCCTTTCTAAATCCCTGCGCCTGGGAAGTGTGTGCCTCTTGCCAATGGTGGCGGGACACGGTCCTCAGCGTGAGCAGGGCAGGGGGAGCAGCCCGCCTCTGGTGCTGGGCAGCGCCTGGGCGACCGACACCGGGGCCTCCCGGCGCGGCCGCCTGGCCGAGGAGGAGCTGAGCCCGCCGGCCGCGGCACGGCCCGTCTCCGGGGAGACGTCCCCAGCCCAAATCTCATCAAGGCACAACAAGGAGCAGCAGTAAAATCCATGAACAAAATCCATGAACTCGTGGCGGTGAGGGGCTGGGCAGACCCGCTGCGGGGTGGGGGCTCGTGCTGCGCGAGGGGTCCCGGTCCTCCAGAGCCCTGCAGCCACAGGGGATTTAGTGGCATGCAGAGCTTGGGGAAGGGCAGGTTAGTGATACGCGGGCAGCTGTGCTACCTGGGGATCGCCGCTGTCCTGGGGAAGGCCCTGCTCTGTGCCCTGCCGTCTCCTGGTCTCTGCAGGGCTCTGGGCTGTCTTTTCTTGAATGCCTGCAAGATTCAAACCAGCACGTGCAGAACAGGGTCTGATCATCTTAACCTGCTCTGTTTAAGCTAAATTCATCTTTTGCGTCCTGCAGTCTGTTGCCTGTCGCCATCTTTATGGGAGCAAGAGAACCAAAGGCTTTGTATACAGGGGCTGGCGCGTGTCTGTAATGGTGGGCTTGGGAAAGCACTATCAAGACAGCGCTGAGACAGCACCTTAGCACGGCTTCCTTGTCTGGGGGTGCGGTTATTACTCCTTTATAAGCAATAAAGTCTGTTTCACACCAGTCCTAGAAAATAAGCCCTTCCTGTGATTTTGATGTATTCTGCTTAAATATAAGGCTCCCCCTTGGCTCCCTTCGCTTTATTTCTTACAGAAATTCTGGGCATGTCGTTGCCAGAACGCTTTTCTTGTGCCGGGTGTGTGTCACTGGCAGCATCCCCTTCCAGGTACGTTTTTCACGTGTGCCTAGGTACGTGGTACGGGATGCGCCGGAGCCCAAAGCAACGTGAAGTTTGTGCTGCTGAGTTCTGCTCCGCTGGGAGCGGCAGGGGTGGGGAGTTGGTCGGGGCTTTGTTCTCGCGTTGCTTTTCCAGCAGTGACCTAGTCTGAGTTCTGGGAGCAGATGGAAGTGCTTCTTGGGCATGTGTTTTTGAATAGATGGGAGCTTTTTAACTGAATGTCATTCTGGGGAAGAAGGAGTTCATATGAGATTGAATTCATACGCTTTAAGGGAATAGTCTTCCAAATATAAGAAGTAACTTTTTGGAAGGAACAGATTGCTAATTTAATTAGGATAAATATCTCAGATTCCCAAAGTTTGTAACTCCTGCGCTATGTTTGATTATTGTTCTCTTAAATTAGTGCTCTCCATGCATCATCTTAACCTGCCTTTATGGGTGCTGGTGCTCACGCCTGGGCACACGCACTCATTTTTCCATGTGCCCAGGCACATAAGTACGGCCTACTTGCTCCGGTATGCGGCAGTTACCCAGGGACGATCACATTCTTCCCTGGCTATGTCATTTCTACTAGTTTTGTCCATGAAATACTGATAGTGGTGGGAAGTGGCCACCAGTTCCAGGAGAAGAAGAGTCTGTAGGTTCTTCTGGCAACCTGAGCATCTGGGCTGCATCAATCTACAAATGCGGTAACGGCTTAGGAGGGAACTGTGGTTTGGATTACAGTAAAATCCCAGAATGAACAATTCTGTTTAATCTTAAGTGTTTTGTCAGCCTGAGTGTGATTTTTTTTTAATTATTTTTAGTTTTTTTAAGGAAAAAATTTTACAGAAGTTTCATGTGCCCCCAGGGAACTTTCTCCAAATTCAGGTCCTGTTGTGTTGATAAACTACATCTGTGGTTGCTCCTCTTACTTTCTTTAAGAGTCTCCTTGCTTTTGCCTTTTCCATTGCTTGTTCTTCTGGGTTGCGGTCAGATAGAGCAATGCTGCTCGGTGCTGGAGACCTGGTGCTGCGGATTGGTGTCCGGGTCTGGAACGAGGAGCTCCCTGGCCGGCCCCGCTCCATGTCCTACCCGCGTGGGTCTGCTCCAGAGCAAGAACCGGGCGCGCTGGGAGCGTTCAAGTGCCTCTGTGATAACAGGGAATTTCAACTCCACCTGAAATCGAGGGCAGAGAGGCATCTGAGCTCTAATGCTCTTGTGAAATTGCCAACCGGGCTGTTAAATAGCTGCATTTTGTGTTATGAAGAGGACGTATTTCTAATGCACGGACTTGCTATGCTGACTTCTGGTTCGTGTTTGGTAGTGTTGAAGAGCAGAGCATGTTTTAGCTTTCCGTACTTGCATCTGCAAGAAGTGCACGTTCAGAGCCGGGGGCTCCAGCCTGCGCAGCTGAACGGGATGGGGAAGGGGCAAGGCAGCCCGATGTCCTCCGGGCTGGGACGGCTGGAGCAGGGCGGCATCCCCCGGGGCGACACGGCCCAGCGAACCTCGCGCTCCCCATCGCCTTGCCTTGCCGCACCTCCCTCTGCGACTCCACGACCAGCCCTTGCCGGAGACAAACTACCGAAGCCGACGGTCTGGTCGGCTGCGGAGGGTTGTGCGTTCCTGTGCGAGCCCGCGTATTGCCAGGGAAAGTCAGTCGCAGCCCTGGCGAGAGCATTTGGATGCGAAGCCCCGCAGGGCACCTTTTGACAGGTCTCCAGCAGCTTTAAATATGGGACCTGCAGGAAGCTGGCAGTCTGGACAGTCAAAACAAATTATTTCCCTTGCCCAGCTGCTTCTGGAGCTCTGTGTGTGTCCGATCCAACGCGGAGCCGCGGTAACCGCAGCGTGAGCCGAGGGGCAGCCCGCGGACACCCCACCTTCCCGGGTTTTGCCGGCTGCTCTCGTTTGCATTATTCAGGCACGTGGGGATGTGATTTGCATTGCTTACGGCCACGCGGAGCAACGTGGAGGCTCCCACCGCTCGGCGGGAGATTACCTGAGATTGCAGAGACTGGCAGGGAAATTGCCTGAAATTGCACCTCTCGCGCCACGCACGCGTGCAGGCGTGTGTGTGTGTGTGTGTGCGTGTGTGTGCGCGAGCGGGGCGGGAGGCGGCTCGGAGCAGGATGAGTGTGCGAGAGAAACGGGGGTGGATTCATGCCGAAGAGCTGCACCCAAGAGAGGGGTACGTGTGATGTGGGGACGTCAGGGAAGAGCCCGCGTGCTCCATCAGCGGGGAGTTAATTTGAGCAGGAGGTGGCGAAATGAAATGCCAGGCTTAATCTTTTCTGGGGGAAGGAATTGGAGGGGAAGACGGAATATGGAGAGATGGGATTTGACTGTCCAGGTCTTTAAGGAAAATTAGTCTGGAAGCACGTAAGATTCTGCTGAGAGACACTTTAGCTCACATCCTAATTAACACGAGCAAATACAGAAACTGTGCCGAGCACAGGATACATGTGTTGATATTTAATTATATAACAAAACCCAGGTCTGTTACAGTAGCTCCTGGGAGTGGGAGCGCAGGCGATGCAAAGTGTGCTGGAGTTAATTTAAAAATACTTTGATGAATTTATTAAAGAGGTGTTGGATCCTAGCTTTGGCAGCATCCGAGGCAGCAGGTGGGTCCTGCTCTCCACTGCCTTTGCAGCGAGCTGTCCCGGCGTCCCGGCTGCCTCCCCTGCGGAGGCTGGGAACGGACGCGGTGGTGGCCAGGGCTGATCCGTGTCCTCATGTAGTCTCACCAGGGACAGGCTTTCGCTCGGTGTGTTTCTGAAGTACAGAGCTCTTCGGCTTATCTTCCTCCTGAGCAGGTGCTTGCAGGTGAAAATTGGTATGCTTTAAAAATCATCCTTAGATTTCCCCTGCACCCGGATTTTGGAGCGCAGAGGTCCCTGGCGGCTGCCCCTTCCGCCAGCCCGTGCTCTGCTCACCTCTGTTCGCTCTCCAGGCGCCGCTGGAGCCCGAGCTGCTCCATCCACGGACCAGCCACGCGTGCTCCGGGGCCCTGCAGCAGAGGCTGGTGCCCTACGGCCAGGACGTCCTGGCTCCGGTGGACAGGCAGCGGCTCGGGGCCGGGCTGCTCCCCGCCGCGGGGGCTGCCCGGGGTCGGAGCAGCACGGTGCTCGTGTCAGCCTCGGCCCCAGCTCTCCTGCACGTGCACTGTGCCTGATTCGCGTGGCTGTTTCCAGCCTAACAAACCCTGAGCTCCTTAAATTGTTTCCCAGCAGCATCAACAACAGCACAAAGAGACCATAACACTACGGTTGTTTAGGCTGGGCACAGCAGGAGAAGCTCAGGTGACCTGCTGAAACAGGACCTCGGTGATAATCTGGGCGCTTCGCTGCTCTCTGCCTCCTTTATGTCTCCTGCTCAGTTTTCTTTTATCGGCCCTCCTGGTTTTAGAGGTGCAGATTTCTCCCTGAAGCTTCCAGCTGTTCTCAGACTTCTTGAAACAAAGGTCAAGGCTTGACCAGTGCTGCTTTGGTTTTAAAATGCAGTCAGTACGAGGGACTCCAGCTTTTACTGGAGCATAAATAGCATCTGTGCAGGCTTTTCTTTCACTCCTTCTTTTGCCGCCTTCTCTTCAACCTTTTGGCCCAGAAAACAGCACAGACCTGTACATTATTTATACTGCAGTAACTCATAGCTGTCTGCTCTTTGTATGCAGCCCCAAAGAACATGTAGTAGGATGGAGAATAAGGATTGACTTTATGTCCAGTTTACAGCTGGAAAAGAAGGGCACAGTGACTTGCCCAAGGACACAGAGATGACTGCGAGAGCTGGGTTATGAGGTCGTACCCTCGACTTCTTGCCTGTCGCTGTTGGTAAGCTGTCGTGGCCGTGGTTCCCCTGCCCGGCCCTAAGAAGGCTTCTGTCCTTGATCCGCTGCTGAAACTTCAGGAGGGGCTTTGCTGTGCTGTGAACCCACCCCGGAGTCGCGCAGACTGCCAAGCCGCTGTCAGAGCATCATCATCTCCAGGCCGGGCTGGGCGGGAGCCCGTGGCTTCACGGGCAAAGGCTTTGTGTTGCAGTCCACCCCGTGCCGCAGACTCCCACGTTACGCTGGCACCAGCTTCTGTTGCTGCAGTGATGTTTCCGCAGATTCCCACAGAACGGTACCTGCTCCAGAAACGTTCCTGGCTGGCTTCACCGCAGGGATCTGGATGGCTATTTTTCATTTTTCACACAATCTGGTCGTGCTAGGCTCACCCGGAGGTGAGCGCATCTCTGCACGGAGGGGCTGGCAAAACCTCCGCTGCCGAAGGGAGAGCTGAGGACCTCCGGGGGATTCGGACCACTTATGGATGCTGCAGAGGGCTTTACCCTAAAGCCGAAGGTTCTGCTGCAGGCCGAGCCATGAGTCCGGATGAACGCCGGATTATGGGAGCGTGCCATTTCAAGCTTTCGATCTTAAAGTAGCACAAAAGCCAGTGCGGTGGTTTTTACCTGGAGACGATGTCAGCATCTGTCGCGAAGAAGCCTTTGGCCTAAAAGCACTTTTGAAAGTGGCTGGAACCGCTGACCGGGTGCAGGCGGTGCTTGTCCCACTGAACAATCCAGCCACTTCTGTTTCTCCGTTAAAGGAGTGCGCTGTGCATTGGGCTAATGACACCTTTCACCTCCCCCTTGTCCCTTCTCCTTCGCCATCTCGTTAATATCCCTCTGCAGAACGGGGCACCTTTCCTCGCTGCCGAAGAGGTAATTGAAAAAATCCCGGAGACGTAAATAATTMAGGCTTGTTGTGGCGTGTGGGGACCATCCTCCCAAGTGTCTTGTCAGAGCAGGTTAGTGCCGTCTGATTGATGGGCAGTTACTGTGATGGATGGCTCTGACTCAGGGACACTCGCATTAAATTGGCAAAGCTGCTGCTGCACCTGCCGCTCGGGTTGGGCTCGCGCTGTGCTGAGGACAGAGCCCAGCGAGGCCGCCGAAGAGAGGGGTGACGGCACAGCGTTGGCCTTGCACGTGCGTCCAGGTGTGCGAATCCCCTGCCACCGCGTCTCAGGATGAGTGAAGGCAAGTTGTACTGATGGGAGGAGCTGATTTAAGGACTTGTTCTTCCATCTGTGTGTCCGCTTCTGTGGCCATCTCAAGACAAGTCCACAGACCTAAGGCCACGTGTCGTTCTCTAGGATGAAACCTCGAGGCTGGAGGCCGTGTCTTGTGTGGGTGTTAAAGACTTAGGGTGCTTTCTGTGGAAGGAGATGGCCTCGCTGCTCTTCACGTCTCCTTTCCCACCCGGCTACGGGACGTGTCGTGCCACCTTCTGTCTCAGCTGTGTGGTTAAAAAGTCATGGTGCGCTTTTTGAGGGTGGCAATGCTTTAGATAGTAGAAGCAAAATGAGGGTGCTGGAGGTGAAGGAGGCATTTCTGGGTGAACGCCGCCAAGCCTTCCCTGCGACTTTGCTCACCGGTAACCGGCCCCTCGGAGGCCCTGCTCCACCCAGGCTGGGCGCTGCCTCCTCCTCCTCACCTTCCACATCGCCTCTCGACGCTGGGAACGCCGGGCGCGCTCGGGCGGCGCTGGGAGGGAGAGCCCGCGCGAGGGACGGGGTGAAACCACGCGACGGACGGTGCCTGACGCCCGCGCCGGGCTCGGGGGAGGAAGCGTGCGGATGCCGCCTCGATCAATTGTAAAGGCTTCGCCCCGCCGTACGTACAACATCCAGAACAAACGCAGGGTGACGGGAAAGGGGTCACTGGTCTGGGTCGCCACCGAGGTGGTGGAGGAGATAATTGGACCCTTTTCCTTCCAGTTCAGCGGCTGCCAAAACACCAGAGTGTCTCACAAAAGTGGCCGCGGAGTGAAGGCCACCGAGGCGGAAGCGCTCAGCCCTGCGAGCCCCGCGCGCCGAGGTCGGTCTTCGCTGCTGGAGTGAGCGGTGGAGGGGATGGAGCAGCCCCGCGTCCCCGTCCCGGGGTGCAAGGAGAGACGGGCCGCAGGCGAGGGCGCGTTGCGTGCGCTGCCGTGGGTTGCCAAAGTTGTCCCCATCAGATGCTTTTGTGGAGTGTTTTGCAGCCCTCGGGGACCGAGGGGCATGCTGAAGCACAGCAGCCAGCTTGTATTAGTATTCTTTATTAATAAAAGCTAAATAGCATATATACTCCATGTAGACATGAGCGAAAATAGGAGGCAGCGTTATTTGAGAGCGGGCTGCGCTCCATTAGACACCGCTGACGCTGCCGTAAGGCTTTTTCCAGCTACCCGTCTCGCAAGGAGCATATTGATAGTTTGCTGCGGTTTAGTTGAAATCTTCCTCCCAAATAAGGCTTTGCGATACCATCTTTGAACAGTCTCCCTGAAGGGGATGCTTTGACAGTGTGTGTGATAAAATATAATACAGTGGATATCGTCCCATTTGCCGTTTACGAGGCACTCGGTAACCTGGGGGGATTAATTCTGTATCGCGTTACCGCACCGCAGATTCTCTGCTCTCGCTTGCTGTTTCTCTGCATACGTAATCAGCAAACTGTCTTGAGGTTTTTCTATTATCTGAGAAGTTTTGTGGCAGGGTTTTTGCTAATCAGGTTCCCGTCTCGCCTACCTCTTCCTCGTTTTGTCCCCAGCTGATCTCAAAGAGCCACAGTTACCCCAACTCCCTCCAAAGTGCAAAACAGAACGGTTTTGTGAAAGTTTCCATCGCTTTTGGCAGCGTGGTTGCTCCTTCCAGTCGGGAAATCGCAGACAGCCCCTGCCCTCCTAGCTCTCCCGGCCAAGCCGCCGGTCCCTCCACGCGGAGGGCTCTGCTCGGCACCCCGCTCTCGGTGCCGGCCGCGAGCACGGGCTCACCGCGGGGCTCGAGAGCCTGGCGAGGGGCGCTGGGGACGTGCGCTCCGGTTCCCGGCCCTGGCGAGGGCTTCCCGCGGGAGCCCGGGCAAATTCCCTTCTTCTGGGGGTTCGCTTGGACCGAACAGCCTTGCTGCGTTAGACTGGGTATTTGCTCAAGGACAGGGTCGTTCGAATCTGTGCCTTTTTCGTTGCAAAGCATGGTGCCTGGGCATAGCCAGTAATGACTTTGCTAAATATGCTCATTAGCGATAAGCGAACCTCAGGAGACTGGGACGTTTTGCTCAGATGAACGCCCAGCGCTTGGCTGCGTGACTGGTTACGCAGGACTAGCAAAGCCGGGAGGACGCTGAGAGGAGCGTGTCCCACCTGGCCGCGGCTCTGCGCTCCCCCGCCCGGCCCGAGGCGCTGGCCGAACGGCGCTCCGAGCAGCGGAAACGGGGCAGGGATGCTCAAATTCATATTGCAAATAATTTGTTTTTCCCTAGACCCAAGGGTTATTCTCCTTTTCTTGAAATCACTTTCCGAAGCTTTCAGGGAAGCTCGGCGCTGGCTCTCTGCAGCTCCGTGGCGCCTGTCGTCGTTTCGGCAGGGCAGGGCGGATGTGGACGGTGCGAGTGAAAGCAAAACTCCGGTTTAGGAGCTTTGTGCTCTGCGGTCTTCAGAGGCACCTCGGCAATTTGGCAGGGAAAATCAATGGGACTTGTGTGTGTTTGAAAATCTGTCTTTGCTCACTGAGCACGTGTGCAAATGATCAACAACTTGAGATGGGAGATTCATTCCTTGCTCCCTCTTTCTGTCAGCTTTTATTTGCCTTCTGTTGCCCTTCTGCGCAGTCTATAAGCCCTCCTCTTTTGCATGATTGTCTCAATTTGCATTTCCAGCAGATCTGCTGACATTTGGCTGGACTCTGGGTGAAACGCTCCTTGAAATTAGCCTGCATGTTGAGTTTGTTCTGGAAAGATAAGAAAGCAAGTGGCAGGGGGGCCTGGGGGGAATTATGCATGTGAAACTGCACTGTGAAATTAGCACCAGCCGTCATACTCCAGGCCAGCAATATTTCTCTGGGATTTGTTTTGGAAGTAGAATTTTTCTACCATGGGCAATAGACTCGTCTCCCTCACCCCACTGGCTTTCAATCCCAGCACAAGCCCGTCTGAGGAAGCCAAAGGATAAATTGTCTGCTAGCTTAGTCTGAAGTTGCTCTGTAGTGCTGGCAATATGATACTGAAGAGGAATTTTAATTTCATGCTGTGTAAGAAGAGTGCATGCAACAGTGGCAGCCGTATGGATTTTCATATGAATAGGCGTACAGTATTCATAACAGGGCAGCAGTGTTGTCCCGCAGGTTCTCATTCTTCTTGTCTCTTTGCTGTTTTCACATTTCCCTTTGCTGTCCACCATCGTAGCACTTGCTGAAATGGAAAGTATGTCCTTGCCAGATGGATGCGCAAAGTGACGAGCCTGTTTCTCAGTTATACTGCAGTTGGCTTCAGAGACCTTTTGTTGCTTTAATTCCTCTGCGATCCAAGTGCGAGTCTGTTTTGCTTGAAAGAGGGAACGTTTTTAGCCATGTGCCTCTTGCGCAGCTTTGTGGGTATCCGAGCAAGAGCAGGTCTGGGACAGTGGAGCCTGTTAATGCCGCTCTGTCTCAAGGACACTCTTAACGCTACTTTAGTGACTTTTGGGGGAAGGTAGGTCGCAGGAACGACCTCCTTGAGGTCTTGTGGCACCCCTAAAGGCAGGATTTTATTTTGATGTGTTATTTCATCCCTTTCCAATTTTGAGGGCTGGTAACCTCTTTAGTTTTCACCCAAGAGATGACTTCATCTCGGTGGCAAGGAATTTGTGTGTAAAATTATCTGTGTTGAGCTGTTCTATAAGCATGTTTTATTATTTTTTGCCATTATTTATTTATTTGTCAGGAGAGGAACCTGGAGTGATTTTTCTCGAGGTTGCTGATCTAATAAATTCACCAGAGCCATAAAATTTGCTTTCAATAAACTTCCCCTAATAACATCTGTGAGGTGCATCGCCGTGCCCGTTTCCATGCTAAACTGTTCATTAATGCATCTGCACATCCCCGCATGTCCGTCAAAAGCGATCAGCTTTGCCGGTTAGGACAGGTGAATAAATCTGCCTGCCTGCAGACGCTGCCCTTCCTAATACCCCTACCTGGTAGGGACGGTGCGTGCGTCGGCAGGAGCCTCGTCCCCGTTGCTCAAAGCTGTGTGCTGCAACGGGAGAGGAGGGGGGAAGCACAGGGCGATCGTCAGCGCGGAGCCGGCCGGGACACCGGGGTCGGGAAACGGGGCTGTAAGAGGAGTTTGCAGCAATGCAAGTGATTCTCTCTCCCATTCGCAGCTTATCTCTTTGACAGCTGCTGGCACCATGCTAGGTCGGAGCCCGGCAGTGCCAGTGCCAGCTCCGTGCATTCCTCGCCGTCGGTGCGAGGGATGGAGAAACCCAGCAGCGTCTCCAGATGGACCTTGCTCCGCAGTCATTTACAATCCGGATGGGTCTGTCGGGGCCCATCCTTTGCTCCGGTCCCGCGACGTCACTCGCTCTCCTCCCGCGGGGCGGAGGTGGGCGATGTTGCCCGCGGGCCGGGGAGGCAGCTCTGGCGGGAGCCGCTCGCGCCTCCGGGCTCGCGCCGGTGATGGATGCTTCGCAGCAGCAATGCTACGCGCTACAGGCATTTAGATTTAATGGCTTCCTTCACGGCCATAGATTGATACAGCTGGGAAACACATTAAAGAGTTCAGCAGCAAAGCAGACTCATAATTAATAAAATACAGATTTTCATTTGAAATCATTGCCCGAAATAGCTCGCTAATGGAGGGAGAGCTGTCTGCTCAGTCAGAGCAAGTGCTGAGTTCGCCAGTGGCCCATTAGAAACCCGCTGCCTGCCGCACGTTTCGTGCAGGTGTCCTTTCCTAGCCGGCAGCGCGAAGCCTGCGCCGGCTGCCCGTGCCGCGCTCCCGGCGCGGGGAACGCCGCGGCACGACAGCTGCAGAGCAGAGAGCACTAAGCAAGAGCTTCAGCGAGCAGGTGCCCACCCGCCCCGGAGCCGCGAGCRCCCGCAAAGTCCCGCAAGCGGGCGAGGCTCAGGCAGGTCTCACCAAGCGTAGCTTAAAAGCAGTTTGAGGTGGTGAATTCACAGCGGTGAGGCAGAAGCTGTCCCAAGGGCAGAGCGAGGCGGAGGCTGCAGCCCGACAGCAGCCCTCCCTTCCGCGCTGGCAGAGGCAGGTAGCCCCAGTCGCAGGAGCACAGAAACCAGAGCAGCGGTAATGAGGCACGGTGCGTCCTTCCTGGCTCTTCCCTGATGGCAGAAGTGAAGTGTGTTTTATTTCAGTGCCTGTAACTCTAACGGCGGCGCGTGCTCTTCAGGAGGGAAGAGGGACAGTCTGGGGAAAAGGGCCTTCTGGGCTGGCTCGCTCCCAAAGGTACAGGAGCGTACGAAGCTGCTCATGTTGCTCTGCTGCTAATTGGAGTTGGCTGTAGCTGATTTAGAAAGCGATGGCCTTAGGGAGCCAAGATTGCTGTTTATGTTTTTGTTTGTATTTGTCTGGAATTAAATACAGATGGAATTAAAAAAGCTTGACTCAAGGAGGAAGTTTTGATAGAAATAAATTCGGGCAGGAGGAAAAAAAAAGATCGCTCGTCGATGCTGTCCTCACCTGGTTTTGGTGTCTTTAGCATTCTGGTCGAAGTGTTCAGGGGAACAGTAAAAGGATAGAGATAGAAAGCAAAAAGATAAGTGGACCCTGATGAAAGAAGTCAAATTACCGGCTATAATAACGAAACTGGAGTTTTCTCAAGCTGCTTTAGAACAAATTTTCAAGGCATCAACTTGGTTCTGTCCTGAGACACTTTGACCATCCTCTGGCTGTCTAAGTGACTGCTGGAAAATACCCAGCTGCCAGGGATGCAGATTCGTCCCTTGTTACCTGCTAGCGTAAGCTGTTGCTTATGACCGGGTTGCACCTCGGTCCCAGCCGTCTGCCAGGACAGCCTGGGCCTGTGCTCTCCGTTGCGTGCCGCTGGAAAGGCAGTAGGGAGAGCAAGGGGAAAAGGGGGTCTGCCCCCGGAGGAGCTGCATAAAGCCCTTTTCATCGGTTAGCTGTTCTCCACAGACCTCTGAAACGCCTTGCTTTGTGAAGCCATGGGAGAGCGAGAGAGGAATTTGTGCTGGATCTAAGGCGAAGAGACCACGAGCCAGTCAAGACGTACTCGTGTGTCACTGGCATTCGCTGGTGGAGCGTTTGGCAGGAACGATTTCCCCAAAGCTGACTAAGAGCTGGAGTAACTACAGCGAGACAGAAAAATGAACCACACGCATCCCCGTGACCACTTCAACCACAGCGTGCACACTTGGTATCCCACCCAGAATTCCTCGGCAAGAGTCCCCATCGATGTGGGCGACTTGGTGTAGAAACTATGGTCGGAAAAGGAGGGGGTGAGGGTTATCAGGCAGTCTGAGTAGCTAGGAAAGGGCTCGGGGAGGCTATGCAGACTTGCCTCCCAAAATGCCAGAGAAGCCTATGAAGCGGTTCTGACCGGATCCTTTTAGTCCTTCCATTTAGCAAATTGGGGTGAGTGGAAAGATCTTTCTCAATGGACTCTAGTTGATTAATAGGATTTAGTAAATTAGAGTTGCAGGAAATGGCTACATACTAAGAGAGGCAACTGCGTGTGATCAAAGGCCAGTTTATTAGCCAAGGTAGATGAGATCTGCAAAACCCCTGCTGGAGGGTCCCCCGGCTCTGGTGCCTACGCTGGCTCTGCACGATGATGTCCTGCAGTGCGGCTTGCAGCGTAGCAAAACACACGTTTGCTGGCTTGGCAGCATGTTCTGCTCTCCGAGTTTCTGAACCGTGCTGGAAGTGGCCGCCGTGCCCCATCGCCACGCGCCGAGGGAGGCTTCGGAGGAAGCTTTGATGTTCTTAATCTACCAGTCATCTCTTGGGTTAGCGCAGAAGCTCCGATTAACCTCACCGCAGGAGGACGTCCTTTCCCCCACGCTTCTGCCCCTTCTTTCTGTCAGAGGCGGTTGTATCTTCGTCAGAGTTGGTGGAAGAGAACGTGAGCTGCTGGTACGTTGGTTGCTCCAGCGTGGAGGTCAGCACCTTCTTGCAAACTGTTGCTCAGGGAGTTAGAGTGGAGATAGCCAGAACGTGCCCAGGTTTATTCCCGATAGCTTTGCTGGGGAAGGGGAAGAAGAAGCTGCAGGGTGGAGTGCAGAGAAGGTGGTCGTATCCGAAACCAGCCTACCACGGACACGAGAGTCACAGCGATGTGCACAGAGGGGTCTCGGAAGTTCCCGAATCTGGGTCAGCCATCAAAAAACCCAGTTAGGTGCTTACGTGCTGATGTCGGCCTGCTTATTATCATCACATATGTTTTTTCGTGTGGGATTACCACCAGCCTCCAGCTGGGTTAAAAATGTTCTGAAAACAGCTGTTTTCTGCATGGTTTTGGCATTTTTCAGTCAGAACCAGAAATACAGAGGTGGCTGTGGAAGTAGCGGGATGGGGGTTGCAGAAAAGGAGAGCAGAGGCGAGCATCTGCCATCCCATAGCTCTTCCTCCGACGAACCTGGATTGTGGGACAGGCCGTCTTTTCTCCTCGGTCCCTCTTACACCTCCTGACCCAGAGCGGAGGGGGAGCGAGAGACTCGTGCAATTTCTGGCATTTCCTTGGGACGCGCTCGGCCCTCGCCGCTCTCGGATGCAGGGCTCCGGAGGAGACGAGCCGCTGGTCTAATCCAGCCTGGCAATTCCTCTGGTCTCGCAGTCGCGGCAGCCCAGCAGTGGTGCTGCTCGCGGATCGGTGCTGGGGAAATGCTGGCGGCAGAGCTGTGAAACCGCACGGTTTCAGCAGGGTCCCTGTCAGCAGCCCATCTGCGGGGCTCCTGGCCCGGTGGCTGGGCGTCCTCTGGGACACGTCGAGGCGGAAGGTCGTTTCCTCGGCTTTGAGGGCTGCTTCTCTGTAAGGGGAGTGGTGGCAAAGCACCAAACTCTGCCATATCGTTGTTGCTCGCTTAAATCCATATTGACGTGTTGCCATCCGACCAGGAATCTCTGTTTGCAGTCGGTAGCTCATACGCAGTGCCTTCCGTGAAGGAAAAAAAGCGAGTTTGAAGGGAGGAAGAGGCATCGGCTTACCAATGCAACGCGAGCAAGCATCTGGGCTTGCTCTCCTTAGGGGCTTCTCTTTAAAAGGAGCTTTTGAGCTGATAAATCATTTTTGTTCCTTTTTGTGTAAAGAAATCTCTCTGGCTTTGGTACAAAGGCGCAGCTCTGTCTGCTTGCTGCTGGTTTGTTTACAGACCAGCCGTGTAATGAGAGAGAGGAGCCGTGCTGGGGAGGGAGACCAGAGCCCGGAGCCCAAACATGGGCAAAGCGAGGCGAAACCTCACTCATTTCATCAGCCTTTGCCCTCTGCCAGCATCAAGAGTTATAGCTGCAAAAACACATATATTTGGCTCTTGCATCCCACGGCATGTAAACAACTCTTCCTCAGGAATTAGTTCTGCAGAAAAAAGAGAGCAAAGCTGGAGCTGTTGAAGAGGGTTTCAGCTTTCTCTATATAGAAAGTGAGCTGGTTATTTTGCAGTCTCCTGGATGCAGGAATTTGGCCTCTACAGCAATGTCAACCAAAACTAGCCAAGTGGGGACTAATCCCTTTTTTTCCAGAAACAACCAACCAAAACCCCATATAATATAGCACGGAGTGAAGATTGAAAGTCTGCTTAGAGAGACGCAACAAATACCTCCCAGAAGCATCTCTCCTTCAAATGCTGTCCTTCCGGAGACTGTCTGATACTAACTCTGAAAATGAAAGATATAACTAGTCCAGAAGTGGAATAGTCTGTAATTTCTGTCACAAAAGGTTTTTAAAATGATACTGCAAAAATATGTCAGTAGCCTAAGTAGTTTAGATCCTATGCTTTTTGCTGGGAGATGGATTAAATGGTTAAATGAAGGGATCTTCTAGCTTTGCTTTCTTGGTTTCCCTGCTTCCCTTTGGCACCTACATCTACATTCTTCATTCCTCTCCCATCTGCTTTCACTTCCCAAATTTCTAACACTTTACTCTTAAATTTTTTTGTCCGTGCCTATAATGGGAAAAGAAAAATATCGCTGTAAGCCGTAAAGGCCTCACGGAGAGCCGTCATCGCCTCCAGGCCCTGTGGGCTGCAGGGACGGTGCTGGGTATTTCTCGGTGGGAGACTGGCTTTCCATCAGTCTTAATGCGAACTTAAGTCCCGGGGTTTAGGCAGTTGGGGGTGAAGTAGTCTGTCTTAATGACTTGATGGCCATCTCCTAAGGATGCAGATGGGGTGGGGGGAGCGCTCCAGACTCAGCAGCCCGTGTGGTTTTTGGAGACCTGGTCTGCTCGTTTCGTGACCGGCCCTTCGGGGACGTAACCGGAGAGCGGTGGAACAGCCGTTTCGGGGATGTCAGGCCTGTTACAGTCACGAAACCACTTCGTACTGTTTAGGAAAACAAACCTACAAGGACGGCGGGGGGGGGGGGTTGTTTCAGTGTTAAATTACTGAACCACACACGCAGCATTTGCCTAACCAGCTAGACCTGAATTGCTGTTCAAACAGTGCTTTTCTGCCTGACGTTGGCAATCAGGGAGCTAATTACACTGGATTAGGGTTTTTCTCTTAATTACATGAAAAATTTAGCGCGGCTGATGTTCATGAGGCTGCAGGGGATTAGGGCGGAAGCCATGTGTTTATCTACAGGTCAATTATGGAAGCGAAAGCAGTAATGTGGTGTCGCTTTGTCTCCCATCCGCGGACCCCAGCCTGAGCCTGGCTCACGATGCTGATTTTGGGCCACGGGCAGGGTGAGGGCTGAGCTGCGCTGCCTGGATGTGCGTAGAAAGCGGCGGCTGGGGCCTGGGGGAGAAACGCTCGGGTCCTGCTCGCGTGGGGTTTCGCAGCTCCCGGAAAGAGCTGCTCCATCCCGTTTTGCAGAGGACATGTGAGCAAATGCGCCTTCCCCGCCTGCCCCGGCGGGTGCTCGCACGGAGGTGGGTTGTGCCGGGAGGCCGTCGCTTGCTGCCGCTCTGCGCAGCCGCTTGCCGCAGCCCCGCGGCGCGGTCCGGAGCTGCGCGGTGCTTCGATGCCGTGCTGCGCTTCCGAATGCCGATCGCGGCACCGTTCAGACTGGGTTGGGGTGACAGGCAGAGCACCAGTCCCCTTGAATTTTCTCCTCCCCTAGCTGAATTTGAGCTTTAACTGTGACTGTGGGCGTCTGAGACCTCTGCCCCGGGGACAGAAGGGCTGAGCCGCAGCCTCTCCCTTTGCTTCCCCCGCAGCCGGCTTCGTGCTGCCGCGCTGTGCCGCGCGTGCCCGGCTGCGCGGACCCCGTGGGGACGGGCGCGGAAGGGGACAGACGGCGTGTTCGTTTAGCCCAGCAGTCTCCCCGCTGCGGTCGCGGCAGTGCGCAATAACATTACGTGTGTTGCGTGTACAGATTATTCGGTGCCAGTTCATCTGCTTATCGGCTGAGAAACTCCGAGATGCTGGGGAAGAGCATATGCCTAGAGCTTAGCGAGTTAGAGCGCAGAGATGGGGGAGAGATTGTTTTTATCCTTGATCTGCCCCAGAATAGAATTTGGGAAGCGGCTCACGGGGCGAGAGCGGCCTTCCCGGGCACGTGCCACGCGTGCCGGGAGCAGGAGCTGACTCCAGCCCCCGTGCGCGGGCAGCCGGGAGATACAAGTGTGAACGAGCAGGTAGAAAAGCGTAAGGAGAGATTCAGTTCCCAGGGATTTTTGGATGTCTGAATCCCATCAGGAAACTGCTTCTAACGCACGGCCCTGTGCAAGCAAGTGTCCTTGAGGAGGGACCAGCCCAGCTCCGCGCACCTCGCTTCTGAATTTTGCCTGGCCAGGTGAACTCGCCCTTGGCCCGGATCCCAGATGCGCAGGGACGAGCGGGACCCCGGCGCAGAGCGTGTCCCCGGCGGGCCGTTAAGGGAAGGAGGAGGCAGGCTGCCGCCCCGCGCGCGGGCAGGGAGAGGCGGCCGGGGCTGCGCTGCCTTGGCCGCCGCCGTGCCGGTGCCCTGCGCGGAGCTGCGGTCCGAGGGGTGGGGAGGCGCCAGCTCGGCTGCGACTGCCCCGTCCTTAAGCGACCTGGCTTTGCAGGACAGTTGCTTTAGTAAAACTCAGAGGCTCTACAAGCAGCACTGTCCGGCACACTGACTCGAGCTTTTTACTTTCGAGCTTCTTTCTTTGGTGCTCTGGGCCGTTTCATGGCTATATCTCCATAACTGTTTCACCTCTGCACCCCTCTCAGCGTCCTGGGCAGCTGCAGCTGTTTTAACCCGTGTGCGTGTTTGGTGTTGTCCCTAGCAGCCCGCGTTAGGACAGAGCAGCAGGCTGTGTTGGGACAGCCCCGTTTCCTCGGGTTCAAGGGAGGCTTCTGCGTGCCGTGGTTTTCTCCCTTCCTCTGACCCGGCAGGGTTAGACCCGACCGTGCAGCACCGCTGGGTCTGCACGCACAGGGGAGCCAGACGTGTGCAAGGCCTGGCTGCTCACCTGGTCGCTTGCGTGTGGCATAAAGTGCTCCAAAACTGTGAGGCAGGATTCCTCCCCGGGTTTAAAAAAGTGGCTGAAAAATCCTGGGGTTTTAAAACAAGAAGATGACAAAAATAAGACTCTCTCTTTCCATCTAGGTTTTAGCCTTAGGAACATTTGGCCTCTTGCTTTCTCCAAATCTCGGTATTTCTGAAAGTAGGAAACTTTAAGTCAGCAACTCAATTTTAAGATTTTTTTCTTTCTTTTTTTTCGGTTAGTCTTAAAGCTGGGACTTAAAAATGCCACCAAATGTTGCGAGAACATGGTGAAATCAGCAGAACCGAGTGCCAGGCTTGATTGATGGCAGGCTCTGGGCCCTGCGCTGCATGTGCCCCGTGCGGTGGTGTGCAGGAAGTCGGAGTCATTTGAAACGTATTACTTACATGATGTTTTTGAAGAGGAAAGAGAATAATATTTCCTGAGAAACTTTCTGATTCCCACCCGATCCGTTGGAAGCTCTGGCTTGGGAGAACAGGGATTTCACATGATAGTTTTAGACAGCTCTCTGTTTTTTTCTCTTCTTACACTGCTAATCACTAATCACTGCTAGCTATACTTGTTGAGAGCAAACTCCGTATTACACAGTCTTGTCTAACTGGCTTTTTATTTCATTTCACATGGTCACTCAAGGTCAACAAACCAAACTAAGCCAGACCAACCCCTTCAGCTGTGAGACTTACTGCTGCGGTGGGATGAGATGTAGGGAGAGCTGGATGCGGCGTGGTGGAGGGTGATTCAGCTAGCAGGGCACAGGTGAGGTGTGGATAGATAGCACAGATACGGTGCTATTTTGGGGACTTCGGGGAAGAGCTGCAAATGGAAGGTGACAAGCAATTCTGAGCAGAGCCGGTACCTCCGTTGCCCTAAATAATACCAGCCCTGTGCTCCCTCTTGCGTCCTCTATCAGAGAGTCGCGGAAGACTTCGGCGAGGTTAAGGCATGCCTGCAGGCATCAAGCAGAATGAGACCCAGCTCTGGGTTGTCCCTGTTGGATGCCTGCTCGTTCCTAGCCAGCTGTGAGGTGAGAGCAAAGAGGAGAAAAAGCCCCTCTATGACCCCAGCATTTGCAACACCAACCTGTCCTTATCAGCACAAATAGGGTTCGTGTTGCATCCGGCTACCCGAGCTTGGTCTGCTGTGCTGTCCCCGCTCAAGGCTGTTAGCACCAGGTACAAGAGGATGCTTAAAAAAAAAAAAAAATCCCTGCCTGTTCTTGGAGCTGTCCTCCTCTTTGCTCTCCTGTGCTTTCATTTACTTTCCAGCTCCAAGGGAAGGAACTGGATAAAAGCAGCACAAAGCTTGAGAAGCAGGGGTGAGTCAAGGAAAGAATGGCAGAGGCTGGAGGAGAGTAGTGCAGAAAGGTTAGCGTGCAGCGCCTCGTGATGCAGCAACACCTACCTCGTTCCTTTCTCTTGGAGACCAATTCTTCGTCTCTTTGATGATTTCCTTGCTCAGTGCCAAAATGTAAAGCCTGCAAGCAGCAAAGTGCTGTTAACTTAATGATTCCCATTTCCCAGAGAAGCACTGAGCCATCTCTTTAAAAATAATACAGGAAAGTAAAGGGAGAAGGGTGCTTATTGCTGAACAAAAGAAAAAGAAAGTCGTTGCACATTGGGGCTCTTTTCAAGGGACAAATTAGAGGTAAATAGGTTTTGTAACATGCTGCAGACGTGCCCTGAGTTGTCCTCCTTCCCAGGAGTAAATCCACAGGATGCTCTCGAGTGGTTGCACATTTAATGGGTTGTAAGCGACTTTGATGCTGGTGAAAGGTGCAAGACTGATAGCCGCAAACACCCAGCGATTGTCTCTTTGCAACAAGTGCTCCAAAAAAGAGCAGCGCTCCTTTGCAATATCCTGATCTCTGGAGCCCTCTGGCCTTAATAGACTTTGCCTCCTGCTTTTGGTTTGTGCCCTGTTCTGCGCAGGCTTTCCAGAATAGGAGCGAGGGGAATCGTACGGGTGCTTCGTTCAGCTGCTTTCTCGTCTCTGATGTTCTTAGCCAGACTGGGTCGGGTCGGTGCCGTGCACGGTCAGATCACGGCGTGGCTTTGCACTGGTTCACGGGTGTGCGCCGAGCCTGCCCAAGAAGGCGGGGTAGGGGCGAACTTCTCCCAGGACGGGAATCACCTGAGCGCCGGGGCCCAGGGAAAAGGCAGTGCTGCTGATTTAAAGCACAGTCCAAAGAAATATGACCTAGTCAGCCAGTCTACCCAAATTTGATTCTAATGAATCCATCCCCGGAAGAATACTACTTAATTAATTAGCACTTCATTTGCATGAGGTGGCACATTATTAAAGTTCTGCCGCTGCAAGTAGGGCTGTGACAAGGTGTGAGCTGACAGCTTTTCAAATAAAAAGTCTTTTAAAGAAATGATCTTCCGAACTGGCAGCTTTGTTCTAAACGAGCCTCTCATGCAGTAATAAATTAAAGACATGGGGGCTGCTGATTAGTCTCTGCATGGTGCCTCTGTACTACCCTCCCTTTTTTATCTTGGAAGATCGGCTTTCCAGGAGGGCGGAAGGAGCAGAGAGGGTGGAAGAAGGAAATAAAGGCTTAGGAGAGAGACAGACAGACAGAACAGCTTCAGTGGCAAACTTCTCTCCTAAGGTTTTGCGGTGGCACCTGATACGATGTCCGAGCTGCAGCTTGAACCCAGCAATCGTCTTCTTTCCCCTCCAGAAGCCCATAGCAATGTGGGGGTTCCTCAGTCCAGAGGAAGGAGGATTTGGGCTGTCTTTAATAGACCCTGGACCAAAAGGCCTGCTGTGGCTCTTCTGGGCCGTGTTCTTCCTTGCACACTGAGCATGGCATGGCTGGAACGCTCAGAAGCAGCTCTTAGATGCCTGGACAGAGTCCTGCTGACAGCAGATGAGGATGCTCGGGTGACAGGGTATTTTAGGACTTGCCGACCTAAGTTTCCTGGTCTGCTCTGTTTACTGTCCGACTCTGGACAAGGCGGTCAAAACTGATCTGGGATTAAGAATATTTGTTGGCAAAGGGGGGTGAAATTGTTTGGGTTTTGCTGCTGTAACGCCCTGACAAAAAATTGGGTGTTAATGCAGTTATATGGCGGGATGAAGTGCATTGTATTGGTAGATACTGATGCAGTAGTGGTCTTGTGTCACTAACTCGGATAAGCTGTGCTGGCACGAGCGCTTTCGTGACGGTGCAAGGCAGCTTGCGGGGGAGAGAAGTGCCCCGACGTTAATTATGGCAGACGTTAAAGTGGCAAAGCCGCTCTGCCGGGGTTTCACCTTCCTGTCACTGACCAAAGTTCTCTGGCTCAGACGCAACTGGTGCTAATTAGGTAGCTGGGAGGGAGAGCTGGATCCTTCTTGCTTAATAGGTGAGATCTCAGGTTTTACTCCACTGGATGGGCCACCCCCGAGGAGGCCTCTTGGCCTGCAAAGCCTGCAGAAAGGCGGGCAGACGTCCCAAAGGGGCTTGACGGGGCACCTGGGAAGCGAGAACCAGGTCCTGCCTCTGGTTTTGGTGCCTCTTGGCACAGGCGGGTGCCGGCGCTGCAGCCCCGCGAGGCGAAGCCCCAGCTCCCTCCCTGCAGAGCCGCCCGGGCGGCCGGGGGCCTTTCCTGGGCCCTTCTCCAATTTGCCCCACGGTTTCTCTCACCAGCCGTTTCTCCGGGGAGCTGCAGTTTCCCAGGTTGTGACTTTAAACACTTAGCTAACATTTCCAAACCAGAAGAGATGGGAAACACGTGTGGGTGTAAAAGACATTCATAGAGCAGAGACATTTTTGACATGAGTATCGAATTCACAAAAACCTTAGATCTATAAATAATTTGGGTCATGAAGCCTTATCAGAATAAACTCAAGCTTGAACCTACCCTCCCTTCCCCCTGCACTAAGCAGTGCTTTGCAGCTACAGACACGTCCTTGACTCACTCTCCCAGCTTCCCGGGCTCTGCTTCACGGCTCCTTTGCTTCCCTCCTCCCCGTCCCCCTTTAAAGGTATAAACTCGCGCACGCGTTCACACCAACGTACGGTGTTTGCAGTTGCTGGAAACGAGGGATAGTCTCAGTGGAGGCCACCATCAATTTAATCCACGGGGAAACCCAAGATCCTAGCAAAGGCCAAGACGGAGGAGGTCTATCTCCTTGCACCTGGAGCTTCTCTTAATTACAGGGAGGGGGTGGAGGAAGAAAATGTCTCCAAAAGAAAGAAAATCTGAGCGGAGAGGCTGTCTCAGCTTCATGCTGGCTTGATGCTTTATCTGTATTGTACCCAGCAGCAGGAGAAGTTGGGATGCTAGGCTGAATTTGCATGGTCAGAGCTTTAATGTTTCTTTGATGTTCACAAGCAGCTGTGAGAATTAAGCAGAAGGGCCCTAGAGAGCACCTTCACTCGTGTTTTTCTGGCCCTTCCTGCTGGTACGGGAGGAGAGGAGCTTTGGGAGGAGGTGAGATGCATTGCATCGAGGTGCCRCTGATGCACCAACCACTGTTATGTCCCGTAGCACCATGAAATCCGGTGCTGGACCGATGCCACCGGGCTGTTTGATGCTGCCCCAACCTGTTTGTTCCCTCCTTGGGTCTAGGGGCTTCCTATTGCTTTGGTAGCTGTCTGATTTGGGCCTCTCTCTGGCAGTTTATGTGCGAGTGCTCAATGTTTGTGCGTATATTTAATGAATAGACATGGTACCAGTACGTGGTATTTGAGAAAAAGCAATTTAGTTACAGTGCTCCTACCAAGCTTGTGCCCTTCCCGTTGTGCTGCGTAAAGAGCTCTTTACAAAACTGACTTTTCTTCCCAGATCATTCCCTTGAGTTCCCCAAGGGCACCCCAGTGGGGATTAGCAAGTATATTTAACGTTTAGTCGGGCAGCGTAGTTCCGGAATGGATGGGTTTCCCGTCCCTCGGAGACCAGACCACTTTGGTCTCGAAGAGCTGTTTTGCTACAAGCCGCTCAGACTGACGGCGCGGTGACCTTCCGGAGTGAACCTGCCTACCGAGGCCTCCCAGTGCTATCTCTGAGGGTGAAACTGAAGGTGATGCCCACCACGACAGACACATTCTATCCTAATTTAGGAAAAATTCATAGAGGAAATGTGACAGGAGAGAAGGAGACTGGGATATGAGGGGGCCTCCAGGTAATGAAGTTAATTGGATATGCTGATTTGAACTGGATGTGCATGTAAGGGTTGTCATTAATTTCCTCACGGACATATCCGTGATTTAAAGGAAAGATACTTAATGGGATTACCGTCTCACTTTAATTTCGAGGGGGAGACTTCCCACGCAGAGAGCGGTGTACTGAACGACACGACTGGTGCTCCTGCGTGTAGAGGGGTGTGCAGGGAAATCCCGCTCTTCGGAGCTGGGCTTTTCCTCCCTGAGGTGGATCCGTGGGGAAGGGTGTTATCCAGTGGTTCAAGCAGGGCCCCCGGCTCTCTACGTTAGCAGATTCGGATCCCAGATCCACTACAGACTTGTGCAACCGGACTCGTTGTACAACCTGCAGCAAATCACTCAACTTCCCTGTCGTTTATTAGTGACCTGTAAACGGCTCTGACCTGGCTCCCCGGAGCACCAGGAAATCAGTTGGTGTTAGCAGTTCTCTGAGGGAATTTAAGTGAGAAGGGTTCCTTACTCACAGAGGAATTTCATATCGGGCCTGAAGGGCTCTTGAAAACTTCTCGTGCAGAGATTTGCAGTTTCCCTTCCGGATTCTCCCCTCCTTGAGGATGCTGCACTTGTTTCTCAGCGGGTGTCGGAGAGGCTGACGGTGTAGGACCATTAGCAGCACACAGACCCCAGCACGGGTTACGATGTAAAACGAGATCGTGAAAAAGTATGTTGACGAGAGAGAGAGAAAGTGCCTGATCACCACGTGCATCTTCGCCTCCTTTTTATTTTGATTGTAGAATAGCCTGGTTTAATTAAATTGGATTAGCAAATGTAGATGCCTTCTGCAAAGATTATTTGATAGAAACACACAGAAAGTCTGGACTAATTTATTTGTCTTGTCTTGTCTTTGGGAAGCTTTTGCATTGTTGAATCTCTTGTTTGTGGAAACTACCTTTAGTAAGAGCTGCTGTTAGGAAGCTACCTGTAGTCTAGGCAGGAGAAGCCGCAGAGTCAGTGACAGAAAGGGTAGGGAGCGGCTGTCAGAGCCACACTCTGCTCCAGCCTGATTCAGAAACCTGCTAGATTTCCAGCACTGAAGCAAGAAATCCATCCTGCAGCTTTACAGGAAGCTTTATGGGAAATGCCCAAGAGCTGATACTTGCAGCCTTAAATGGCAAAAAAGTGGTAATTCTCCAAAGCTGCACCTTGGTGGTAAAGGACGTTTCTTGTGTTGCCCTCAGTTCCAATTAGAAATGTCCATTTTACACAAATGCAATGTTATTTCATAGTATCCTCCCTCAAGGGCTAGAAATCCTGGCATGAAGGGAGCAGTCTCAAGGCTTTGGGGTTGACTGAGCTTTTCACTTCGTCACCGTTACGTACAAGGAGCCGAACAGAAACGTGCAGAGCCGGCGCCTCCGGCACCCGGGGGTCGTTCCGGGCGTCCTCCTATGCGCTCGTGGGAAGCCCCCACAGGCCATTGCACGTGGGCAGGGGAGCTACCAGCACAGATGCTTTGGGGTTCATTTCCGTCGGGTGCTGGCGTTCCTGGGAAAAAGCCGCGGTTCTTGAGGGGTTAACGAGGAGTGGCCTTGCCTCGCTCGTCGGCTCTGGGGTAGGGAGTTGGTCCCTTCATGCGTAGACTTATTCAGCCGTTTTTCTGGCACCAGGCATTTCATCACGAGAGTCGGTCTCATTGAAACACTAATAATGAAAACAGACAGGTAATTTAATCATGGAAAGTTCCTACAAAGAGATTCAATGTCATCTAATGGGAGCCTTCTGGGAGGAACGGGAGGGGAATCCAGAGGTATCTTAGATCTAATACCAGCTGGGCAAAATACATAACAGAAACTTTACCACAATAGGTACGTTGGAGCTTCCCAGCATAGCAGATCCCTGAATGGCTCATGCGCTTATCACCGCGGGTGCCACACTGCAACGTATACATGACACAATATGGCATTTTGCTAATCTCTTAAGATAATGCGGAGCTTATGCCTGCAGTGTGTATTGTGGGGGTATTAGACACACAAATCTGTGCAATGCCTTTGCAGAACTGCGATTCCCTGCACTGAAAAGCCTCCTGTTTCATCACGTGTGGCGTCGTGCTGGCCCTGGGTGCTCTGAGCCAGCGCCGATATTTGGATTTGCAGATTATGGCGTTAGGCACTTTCAGGCTGTATTTGTAAACATACATCAAGAGCGATTGAGGGAAGCGCTGCATCTGTCCCAGATGTCTTCTCCAATTCGCGTCCAAACGCAAGAGCCTGCGCTCCATCCTCCCCAGCTCTGCTGTCGTCCGTGTTGCTGAACACGTCCCTTGTCCCGGCCACCTTCGACTTAGGTGGTGGACTTAGGGGGACAAAGGACATGACTACCAGTAGCCCAGGGCTGTCCTGTGCCTTCCCTCTCCTGCATCACTGTGCTTGAAATCGTGATGGTTCGGTACTGCTGACCCAAGCAGTCAGAAATGAGCCCCCTCCAAGCCGCCAGAGGACCTTAAAGCCTCCGACCTTTGAAAATGATAAACTTTGGTGTCAGTCTCTTCACCTTCCTCTCCCCTCGCCCCCCCCATCTTCCTGGGGTCTGTGGCACCATATTTTATCTGCCTAGTTGGCTGGCACTGGAAGGACTCGTGCTACGGCGTGGCACCCATAAATTACAGGAATTACTGCTCTCTGCAGACGTCAACAGCAAGCTTCCTGCTGGGGAGATGATCCCTTTCTTCTTTCCTGGAGTCATCATTCTTCTGTTCTGACATCATCATTTGTTGTCCTGGAAACGGGCTCTCGGGCAGGGATGCGGGGAACCTTCTGGTGAAAGGGGCTGCATCTTCGCTGCTGCTCGGCGGGGCGCCGGGGGACGGCGGAGGGGGACTGCGGTGGGTGGTGGAGGACTGCGGGTGGGCAGCGGAGGAGGACTGCGGTGGGTGGTGGAGGACTGCGGGTGGGCAGCGGCTCCCCGTAAGTGGCAGCACGTCAGGAGGACCAAGGCCCTGCCGCCGTCCCCGAGCCCGCGGAGAGGGTGCGTGGCGGAGGGGTCACCGGTGTTTGAGGGAATGGGAGAAGGTGGGACATGGTGGCGTGTCTCTGCCAGGGTCCCCCTGGCTGCGTCCCTGCGAGCGGAAAACCCCGCCAGCGCAGCCCAGCAGCCACCCCGGCCTGCGAGGAATAATTAAATCACAGTCAGACTTTTTAATGGAAGGACTTCCGAGAGCGTTGCCGTGGCAACGGCTTTAAACAGCTGGCTTAGTGATGGGTGAGCAATGGAGGCTGCGGAGGCCCGCGGGGCTCGGAGGCGGCCGCCGGCTCGGCTTGGCTGCGCCCTGCCTGGTCCTCTGCCGCCGAGGCCGGCTTGGCTGGGCGCTGCCTCGCTGCTGGAGCCCGTCCCCTGCGAGACCCCCGCGTTGGGACCCGGCCACGCGCGGATACGGCGCGGGAGAGGACGCGGTAGCCCGGCACCGCGGGCGGGCAGGCGCCTGATGCTGCCCCCAGCATGGTCTGGCCCCGTGGCGCTCAGTCCGGGTTTAAAGAGTGGGTTTTTGTGCACGTGCTACTAAACCCGGCCTATGGTTGCAACACGATTGCCAGGTTGGAATTGGCCGGCGGAAGGTTTGTCCGGTCGTATCTCTCTTTATTAGCCCTGTCTGACCTCATTACGGCGAGAGGCTCGATTTAACGAGCTGCCGGTGCCCCGGGGGATCTCTGGAAAACAGTTGATTTTTTACAAAGGCGGCTGATCCTTCATGTCCGGCACTTCCATTCCCTCTCGGTCATTAATCAGGTATTTGCATGGAGGCAGTTGTTTGTGTCTGACACCTCGTCCCTGCTCTTCATTCCGCAGGTGCCTCCGCGGTGTCCGCGCGCCCTCGGAGCGGGCGGGGGGGATCGGGATGGCGCAGGCAGCTGCCGGGGCCTTGGGAGGCCGAGGGGCCGCTGGCCTCGCGCCGCGTCGCGGGGAAACGGGTGGAAACCGGCCTCTGCCGCTCGCGTTTCCTGGAGTCGGATTTACACGGGTGTAACCGAAAACAGGATTGGGTCATCTGTCTTGATTTAGATTTTTCTTCCTGTTAATTCAGGACTCCTGAGTCAGGCTTGGGCTGCCTGCTTAGAGTGTCAGAGGATCCCTGGATCTGGCCATGGGTTTTAAACCAAGTCTTCCTTCACTCGAATTCCCATTTGCTGTGGTTTTTATATCTCAATAAATACAGATTAAAAAGTAAGGAAGAAAGCGAAATCCAGGCAATAAATGTGTTTGGATGCCAAGCGTGTCTTTGCGTGGCAGGAGGCGTCAGGGCTCGTTCAAAGCAGCGGGGGCGTTTGGAGGCGGTGGAGGGGCACGCGCTCTTCAGCGCACGTGGGAATAGTCTTGTATTTCCAGCAGGCTGGGGCGTTTCTCAGACGGACCTTAAGATGCTCGACAAACTGTTCTCTTGAGTCCTGGGGTTGTGAACCAAAGAAAAAGGACATCCCTCTTAGCAGCCCTGTCCCGCCTTGTCTGAAGGTTTAGACTTCCCCAAGCTGGTTCTTCAGCCTCTGCCTCCGTGCAGCAGTCAGGCATGGAGTAATTGAGCAGCAAAACGGGATCCGGCAAGACAGCTCGGCGTGCGGCTGCAGCAGATGGCATCTTTGCGATAAGAGGTTTTTCCAGGAACCGGCGGTCCCCGCGCGTCCCCTCCTAGCAGGGCAGCGCGCGTGCCGCCCGGCGCCCCGCAGGCTCGGTGCCTCCCGGCCAGCGCGTGACAGTATCTCTGTCGCCGCGAGCCGCCGGGCCATCCGCGGGCTCCGCGCAGCCGCTGGCTCGCCTGACTGGTCTAATCTCCCTGCCTGACGTTTGCCAGCGTTTTCAGCTTGATGTTATGTAGACACCGTGTTGCAATCAAATGGCTATTCAAATATGCAAATCCTGGTAGGAAAGACAATGTAAATTGTTTGTTTATCCTCCTCCCTCCCCCCTGCACAGCTCCCAAGGCTATAAATTATTAACTTTTGGAAGAGGCGATATGTTCTCAGCAGCAGCAGCGCCTGGTGGCGGTGGGATTTGTCACATCTCGGGCAGGTTTTCCTGCAGGAGCAGGGAGCTGTCTTTTGCCGTGGTAGATGCATACAAGGAGTCCGTCAAACTGAACAGGCCATATGGCCACTGTGTTAGCTGCTCGCTTGCTCAGCAGCATGAGCTGGACTCATCTTACCTTGCTAAATCTTGCATATTTCCAAGTAGTGGGATGACAGTATCATCTCAGAATTTTTAAGCAGAGATGCTGTTTCGGGGGGTGTCCGTGGCAGCGGGAGGAGATGGTGACTGCTACAGCCCAGGTGTCTCTTCAGATGGTGCTACTGCATGAGAGTGGAGTTGATTGTGTTTCTAAAACAAGCTGTAATAACAGTGGAAAGGGGTGATTTTCACCAATGTGAGTCCTTAAGGGCATGCCGTTCTGTCTCGCTGTGCCAAAGAGCTCAGCTTCCACGTAGTTTTGAATAAACAGCACATACCCAGAGTGCAGCACAACGGTGAAAGTCTGGGCAACTCCTTGGGGAAATTAGGTTTAGTTCTAGGTCTGGCGTGCTCGGGAACATGGCCCTGAGCGTGCAGGAGTAGCTGAGATCTTGGTGAGTGTGCTCAGGACGCGTTGCTCGTCTGTTGCTCGGTGGAGGAGGTACCTGAAAAGCTTTATGAATCTCATTCTTTATCCATCTGGGGAAAAGAAAAAATCTCTGCTATAATTTGTCCTGGTTCTGCTGTTTGTGGAGCCTTGTGGTCTTATTTCCAGGTTTATTTTGGGGAGGATCTATAAAGTTTTCTTATGGTCATTTTTACTCTTGGATGCCTACGATTGGTCGTAGCACACTGACTGTCCGTAAGCTCACCTCCCAGCAGAAACCGTTCCTGTTGCTTCTCGTGGATTGGGGAAATAACGTTAACGTCAGTGCAGAAAGACTCTTTGCTTTAGCTCTGGCACATTCATGGCGTTTGCCAGCTGTCTTTCCTTCGTATCTCCAAGTTGCAAACTGCGATTTTAAATTTGATTTTTTTTTTTCTTATCCTGTCCTCCCCCTCTCCCTTCCTCCCGTCCCCCTCCAAAAAAATCTGAATTTGGCTGCTATGAAGTCACCTGTAATCTGTTGTGCTTCTTCCAGATCCGAGCAGATGGTCCTCCCCACGGTGGAATTCAGTATGAAATGGTCACCGTTTTCAAGGACGGGAGCCCTATCCTGCGAGACATGGCCTTCTCCATCGACCAGAAGTATCTGTATGTCATGTCGGAACGACAGGTAAGGCGTTCTCCTGTACCTCCATGGCTGCAGCCTCCTTCCACATGGAGGGTGGATGGAGTCGGTGCACATGGAGCTAAGGCTGTCTGTTGAGCTCCACGGTGCAGGGGTCAATATGGGTAGGTGGATTATTGGAAGAAGTTTAGTTTTATCTGCCTCTGCCCAGAGACTGTCATCTGTGCACAGGGGAGAAAGAGTTGTCTCAGCTTACTGTTGTCTGCAGGTATTGGAAACAGAATGGAGCTGCTGCGAGGGAAATGTGGTTCAGGGATCTGAACCTTCACTGATTAGGAAAGATCCTCAATGGGAAGCACGACCGATTCATCCTCTACCCTGATTTCGGCAGGCTGCAGTTTTGCCTGGCTTTGTTTGAGCATTTGTTATGATGTACTTATTTATTTGCAAATATCTTTAAGTGTTTGCAAGTAAGCGATCCTATTTCGCGGCGCTGGAAGCGAGCACGGTGTGGGCAGGTGCCGTGCGAGCAACGCGTGCCAGTACAACTGTGCTCACAGTGCCGCCCGTTGCCGTGCCAGGTCTGCGCTCACCCCGAGCACGGTGCCCCCCTCCCGCCGCGTCCGCCCGCTCCTCCCGTCCTGCGTGCACGCGCTCTGCCGGACCGCAGTGCGGGTCCGCGAGACACACCTCGCTCCCAGGACTGTGAATGTCCCCTCTTGGCTCTGCGTAATCGTGAGCAAACCATGTCATCTTTGTCTTTCTCGTCTTTAAAATGAGAGTTGTTTTTACCTATATTTTACCATGGTCTTGTGAGGAAAAATCCTTTGGTTGCACAGCTTATGAGATGGGGGTGATGGGAATACGCCGATATAGTTGCAGTCCTTTGGCTGTGGGAAAGCAGTTAACGTGCATCAGTCCTGAGCGGCTAAATGCTGCCGAACAGAAGCAGCTTCTCCTACCCGGGAGGTGATTTCTTTGGAGACTGTTTCACCACACAGTATCTTCCCTGGAGATGTCAAAATTGTCAGGCAGGTTTCAGAAGAAGGACTCTCAGCTCACTCCCAACCGAAGGGAGGCTTTATGTAGGTGCACAGAGAGGGAGAGCCCGTAACCGAGACGCTGCCTCCCGGACCGTGTCAGCGTTTCGGAGACTCCTCACTATTTACCGTCCGCACAGCCCTTCCCCTGAACCTGTTTATGAGCACGATAAACTGCTGCTTTGCAGTGAGGGACCAGACTGTACAAAGCAAAACCAAGTGATTATGATGGAAATTTATGGCCAGCAGTCCGCTGGAGTCTGTCGCCTACGGGAGCACCACGTAAATAACGCAGGACCTCAACTCCAGCAGATCTGGGATCTTCCATTCTTCTCTGAGATGAGAAAACACAAGAAGTCCCAACCACTAAGCCAGACTTCTGGGTTCACTGACTCAGAGCATTTGAGTGGCTATTACTCATGACTGTGTAATTCAGATTAATAGAGCTTGTGGGTGGTGGGGACAGGAGAAGGGTTACAGCTGAAGGTGTCATCAAATTGCTCGGTATTGAGTTAACCTTCTAGTCACTAAGAGCCTTCCGCATCTGCTGGTAGAGAAATCTCTATCCTCCCTCCCACCGGCTCCAAGAGAGATGCTGCAGCGAGGAATCGGTGTAAAGCGCTCCAGGATCTGCTGATAGACAGTGGAGAACGAGCAGGTATTAAACAACTCTAATTGCACTGCAGAGCTGATAGTTCCTTCCAAAACTAGCAAAACTGCTAACCTAGAGCAAAACAAAAAAACTGGCACATAGATACCCTGGTTATAAAGTTATTTAAAACCGGGGAATAAAGACTTTAGAAAAGGTGCAAGAAGACTAACCGAATGAATCTCTGTGGTTAAAGAGGAGATTTTATGCCTGTTTTGGCAATTTAGGGATAGACACTGCCATGAACAGCCATAAATTTAGGATCCCATCCCAGCTTGGACTTGGTTTAGAAAGTAAATATGAGGATCTCTGCAAACTTTTGAGATATAATGGTTTCATTAAAATATTAATGTCATGGTGATTTTCACAGGCAGCCTTAGCATCTCTCACGTGTTCATACCAGGGACAAAACAACCAGAGCGGATGTGAAACAGTTTTTAGCAAAATCCATCGGGGATGCCTCCAACTCATCTTTTATGAGGCGAGAGAGTCTTAATATTCATCAAAGTGCTAATTTGCTTAATTGTGAAACAAAATGATGTGAAGAGAATTAGCAAATAATGCAATATTCCTGGAATGTTAATTCCATTTCAAGCTATGGATCAGGTAAAGGACTCGCTCCTTGGGTGAGGCTCTGGAAGCAACGCCTTCTCCTGCTGCCCCTTGTTGCTTACGGGACTTATTTTAGAGCTTATGCCTTTTCCCTTGTGAAGATGTGCGCTTTGGATGCAGAAGTCCTGGCATGCCGTTACGCACGGAATTTGTTAGCTCCTGTGACCCTCACTGCCCTAATCTTGGCAATGTGATAGTTCAGCAAAATAGAGGGGCGAGTATTTTTCTTTTTTTTTCCCCCAATGCTTTGTTTTAAAGGTGCCTGATGATTTAAAAGTGGTCAATACCAAGAAAAGGAGAAAGGTCCACCAACCTCAGAGGCCTGAGGCTGTAAATACTGGGAAGCGCCCTTGAAAGTACTGAAAATAAACAGTAAAAATGTCTTCAGAAGTCTTGAAATCTAGAAGAAAATGAAATTCTGCCCACAGCAAAATGACATAGACAGTAGCTTTTCTTGGAGTTGCTCTGTCGCATATTAACATAGAGGGGGATGGTTGTCTAGAGCGTGTGGCGTTAAATACCTGCTGGGAAAGGGATGGGATACGCGCCTGGGCTGAGACTCACCTCTCTAAAAATGCCGACGTGGTGGGATTCGAGGAGGAGCCACGTGCTCCCCACCACAGATGAGGAGCGGGTCTTCCTTGCGCTTTGTGTGTTGCTGTGATGTGCAGGTAGCGATGTTCTCCGTCGGGCTGTGGTTATGCACAGCGTACACTGTAAACCGTGCTGATGTATAGACGGTTCCCAGCAAAAACTTGATGCATCATTTCTGTATCAAACCCATCTTCTTGCTCAGTTCGCAGCTGCTAGGATCAGCTTTATGCTGAAACGAGTTAGGGAAGGTAATTGCTTCATCCTGAAATCTGGAGGCCTGGTTCGGCGCGCGGTCCTTCCACGCTCGCGCTGGCGCCCGTCCCAGCCCTGCCTGTGTTTCGCTCCAATTTCTGT
This sequence comes from Casuarius casuarius, assembly GCA_003342895.1. Taxonomy (NCBI): domain Eukaryota; kingdom Metazoa; phylum Chordata; class Aves; order Casuariiformes; family Casuariidae; genus Casuarius; species Casuarius casuarius. Next base: position 1,961,953 of record PTFA01000177.1, read on the forward strand.
GCAGCTCCTTTGAGCTCTCCATGAGCCTTTCATGTTGCATTGCCAGCTTCTTCCAAAGCAGAATATCTGACATTTGATTTCACTCCCACAAAGCACAGAAGCAACAGTTGCACAGCCCGGTTCAGGGGAGAGGAGGAAAAAGAAACTTTGCTGCCAGCCACTTATTCGGGGTTTTTAACCACACGATTTAAGAGTGCTTATTAGGAGCTTTACAGGCTCTCTTCCCACTGCACCTGGTTTCAAATTGCTCTTTTGGCAAAAGAGGAATGGTTCTGACCCTGACTGTTTAAAGCCGGGGTTCATTTCGCAGCTTTGCTCTGGCAAACAACCACCGTTTCTGCCCGCAAGCCGAGCAGGGCTTGAACAGCGCGAGGGGCCGCTGCGATGGAGACGGGTCGCCTGAGCTGCGCGACGCGGGGCGCCGGGGCAGCAGTGACAGCAGCGGTCGCTGGTGGGGACCGGGGCCGTGGGCAGAGCTGGGCAGTGCCCAGGGACTGGAATAGCAGCAGGAGCCTCAGGCCAGCGGTGAGGAGAGCCGGCGCGTTGGCAGCGAGGGGCCTCGCACGAGGACCGCGCTCGCTCTGCGCCCGGCGCGAGCTGCCCCTCGGTTTTCACAGGCAGACAAATTCAATTAACAGTTGCTGTTTGAAAAAATGCATATGTATTAATCAGAATCCTTCGTGTTGCTGCCGCGACGGGCTCGTCTGCCGGCTTCGCCGGGCTCTGCCGAAAGCGGGGAGGCCCAAGGTGCACGTCGCGGCTGGGAGCCGCGGGCGGCCGTGCTCGCTCCCCGGGGGCTCAGCGGCAGGCGAGCGGTTAACGTCAGCGCAGAACAAAAACAGCGACCAGAGTCTGGGGGCCACCAGGAGCCCCCAGATTGAGGACGTTCTCATCCTGATGGCAAATCTGCCGAACCCACCCCAACAACCTCTGCAGGGGCAGAAAAGACCTGAGATTTCTCTCTTTTAGCGAGAAAGCCTGACTGAGGCGTTCAGGAAAGAAATGCTGGTTGTATTCAGAAAAAGTGGCTTTATAATAATTCAGTCCTGAAGCATTACTTGTCTGCGCGTCAGGAAGACTGTAGCTTTTTTTAATGTATGAAAGCTCCGTGCATTTCAATGATACAAACGCTGTAGGACAAGAGCAGGTTTACGACTCCAAGGCCGTAACCCCTCTTTGCTCGGTGTCTCTGCCGCCCGAACGGTCTGAGCTGCAACGCCGCTTTCACAGGCAGCAGGCTTGGGTTTGCTCCCACTCGCACCTTCGGCAGCCGAGAGCTGTCTCGGCTGGAAGTGGTGGGCACGCTTCAGCGCGGGGGTTACATAAGCGTCGGAGGAATCGGGGCCAGAGAGTTTTGCAGCTCTTGATAGAGGAACAAGTTTTGCTATTTTTACTCCTGGAGCGAGCAGAGGTCCAATCCAGAAACACGGGAGGCATCGGGGTGGAACTGCCTTCTCAAAGATTTCGCCGTCTAATCAAGGGCTATAAATAAGAGATTTAAAACAGTGCGATCAAAGTACCACAGGCTTCGTTGGGAAGGAATATTCCTGCACTAGTCAAGAGAACCTGGTCTAACAGGTCTTTCCCCTTCCTGCGTTTCGTTCGGGTGCAGCACGCGGCACCGGCGAAGGGGCGACCCAGCGCGGGCCGATGCCGAGGAGCCGCAGCTCCGAGCGGGGCTGTGCCGGCTTCCCTGCCCTCCCCCTCCTGCAGCACCCTGCGCTACGGCGTGTTTTTCCTCCTTCCCTTTATAACCTTTTTTGGGTTACTGGTCTGTAGTGGGTTTGCTGTGATCGGGCGCAGTGCGTGCAGTGCTCGGGTCACCGGGGGCCAAGCGGCTCTTTGCGGATTAGGTACCTGGCCAGAAGGTGCCAAAGGCAGAACCCACCTTCTGCTCTGCGGCATCCCCACCGCGGGGAGCTTCCCCCTCCCTTCTCCACGTCCATCACCGTGGCTGTCGGTAACGAAACCGTCCTTTGGTCTGCTCTGTTAGCAGTGAAATATTTGCTTAGCACATGCCCGTGCCAGGAGCTGCAGACCTGCAGGAGTCTGGGGGGGTGATTTGTTGCACGGCTCCCTGTCCTGGTCCCCGAGGCGCCCAAGTCCTGCGCAGGCTGCTCTGCTTTGGACTGAATTTTCCGGATGCTGGTGGAGACGGAGCCAGGCAGAGGCTGCCCGGATGATTTAAAAGAGGCTGGAACTGGAGTGAGGGCTGCGAAAACAAAGTCCATCAGTTCTGAGGCAGCAAGGCTGTAAATACCGACGGTGTCCTGAAAAGAACTGAGAAAACATAATAAAAAATGCACGAGATGTGGATAAAAGGGTCTGGAGCCAACAGGAGGGAAAAGAATGAACTGATTAAATTTTTAACTGCATTATCTGCTAGTTGAACAGCCAGTTAGCTGAACATAATCTCAGCAGAGTTTGAACCGGGGAGACGGGGAAAACGGCTCGGCTGGGCTCCGGCAGAGGTGTTCAAAATCCCGGGCGCCCCCGGACAAATGTTTCTGGAATGTTTCTGGATTTTTTTTCCCATTTTTAGCACAAGCCAGAATTTACCTGTAGGTGTTGAGAGGACAAATCATTTCTGTTTTTTTCCATTTTCCTCCATTTTCCTCCCTGTAGTCAGCCAGGAGTAATTAAGAAATTCAGCTGAAACCCAGTCTGAGGTCATTACCAATATCTACCTGACAAGAAGGATGTGTTAATTAACATTAATTGACCGAAAGGGCCCAGCCCAGCCGGGGGGACGCATCCGTCCCATCTGTCCGCCCTGCTGGCAGTGGGTTCGGCACGGGGGGGTCCGTGGCCGTGTCCGGGCGGCTGCAGCTCGCTCCCGCGGCCCGGGGCCTGCCGAGGCGCGCGGCGTGCGTCCGTGCCTGCCTTCCGCGGCGCGCGGCCACGTGCGGAGGCCCTTGGAGCACCACGTGCTTAAGGAGTAACCGTCCATGGCAGAAGCAGCGAAAAATGCCCCAATGCAAAAATTAAGCGTCAGGGGGTCAGCGAGTTTGTTTATCTAAACGAGACATCTCCTAGACGTTGCTCATGTGGTTCTTTCTTTTAAGTGCATGCTAGGTTTGCTCGCAGGGTTTGTTTGTTTTGCTTTGTTTTTCTTCGTATTAATCTATTTTTTCCCCTGCCAGTCACAGCCGCAGGGTTCCCCTGTACTTATTTCAGCGTTTTCTCCCCTTTCCGATGCCTCCTGCTCCACAGACCGATTGTTGGAGTCTCAGACAGGCAACCGCAGTCCTGAAGGATTTCCAGGATTTCCACGCACACCCACACGCTCCGAGCCCCAGCGCACAGGAGGTTGATGGGGGACAAGTGACAACTCCTCAGTAGCTTCGGAAAGGTCTAAAGTCGCTGCAGGTTTGCTGCCAGCCGGCTGGAAGCGCGCCCACCCGGTCATTGCCCTTGCATGGCCCCTGGGTCCGTCGCCCTCCCGTGCCGCGGGAGGGAGCCTGGCCGCTCCGCGGGTGCAGTTCGGGTCGCCGCTGCAGCCCCGTTAAATTCGTCCCTGGCTCGAGAAACGTGGCGTTCCCGGGGGGCCAGTTTCGGTGTGGCCTCGGGGCTTTGGGAGCGCAGGGCGAAGGGCTGACCAACAGGCGAAGCACTGGGACAACCCCTCCGTGGGTCTTGAAAGCAGCCTCGCATTTGTGGTGCATCTCCATTGGTGGTGGTGAGGTTCGTGGCCGAGCTTGAGCAACGCAGGGCACGCTGCTGAGCACTCGGGAATTTTTTCCTGTTTGACTCAGGCTATTTTCCTTAGTTGTAATGAGCCTTTCATCACTTTCTTTCTTTCTGTGCTCGTCCTGGGCTCAGGACGTTGCAGTTTGGCCGAGGCTCGCAGCTGACACGGGGGTCCGGGAATTGCAACGCTTTTCTCCTCCCAGCTCTGCCGTTGCCTTGCCCGGCCTGGCGGGGTGCGCTGGCTGGCTGGGGGGCTCGGCACGGCCTTCCCGTGGGATAGGTGTATCGGCTTCCTCGCAGTGAGACGGATATGGCTGGGATCCCGGGGGGTGAAGACGACGCACGCAAACGGGGGGGCGCTTGCCCCAGCTGCCTCTCCGTGGCGGCTTCAATCCATCCCTGCTTTTCACGTCCTGGCCCTTCTCTTGCAGTAAGGGTGATTTGGGCAAGGCAGAGACGTATTCGCCTGTGGATACTTGGCTGATCATGTCTCGGTTGTGACTGGGAATCTGAGGGATTGGTCTGCAGGGCTGTGATGGGACCTGCGATGGGACCTGCTCCCGGCAGGAGCTCTGCGAGGGGGCAGCCAGCCCTCCCCAGGGCCCTTTAGGCTGGAGCGCTGCCCTCTGGGAATGTGGATTATGTCTGGAAATCTTGACTTTTGTGCTCCGACGAGGGCTGCTGTGCTTGCAGGTTTGGACAGACAGACAGACGTGGGTCTGTCATCTGTGCTTTGCTGTATAATAAGAGTAATGAGGGAACAGTATTCCCAAGACAGGTAATTACTCGAAGGAGAAATCTGAAATTTCACACTGTCCGTTTCAGAAAGTGCTCAGCTATGAAATTTAAAAGAAAACCTCAGATTCCTCTTTCTCTCTCCTGCAGAGCTTTTTTCACTCTTTTTCTCCCCCCCTTCTCATGCTGCCGTAATAGTTAGTCTTCTCAGCAAATGAGTTTGGCGGCTATTCAGCCGGCGAGGAGGGGAATTGTTCACACCGGGCGCTAGCAGAAAAGAAACATAACTCACAATATGGTGAGGGGAGCTCTGAAATTGCACAAATTATTCTATTTTATACTTTAATTAGTTTGAATTAGCAATGGGAATAGATGCATAAAATGATCCAGTGAAGGGTGAAATGGAAAAAGGGATACGGTATAGAGTGTCACTTTATTATTATGAAGTTTGCAGGAAGTAAGCGGGGATGATGTGCAGACACTTGCCCGGCTGGATCCTCTCCTGATGAGCTCAGACCCGAGGACTTTGCAGGGAAGGACGGCGGGTTGTCTCCCGCCCGCGGGCCTCGGGCGCCTGCTTTGCCAGCGAGAGCCCGTGCCGGCTCAGCACGGCACCTTCCCTGCTGCCGCGGGGCTGGGTGCGGGGCAGCTCCTGCCCGGCCGTGGTTCCTGGCTCTTGCTTGCACCCCAGTGTCAGCGTTGGACTGACTCCCGTGGCTCGGAGGGACAGAAAGATTTAGAAAGACTTGAGATCCACCCTGAATCTTAACCTAAACATCCCAAGTCATCCTCACTCTTCCCCTCGGGATACTGGAAAGTTCTGCAGAGTCAGATTGGCCGGGTTTCAGCTTTCAGTATCTCTGCTTTATTGGTTTCAGTCCAGATCAGATGGGGGAAATAGAGCTATAAACATAGTTTCCTGCAGTAATTTTGAAATGAGCAGTGCTGAAAAAACCAGTCTGAATTCCAGCCCAAACCTCTGAATTCACTAACGCGGTGGTATCTTTGGGTCCTGCGGCAGAAGGAAGCTCTGGGAGGAGCTGCAATCCCAGCTGAGAAGGTTCTCGCCCAAAATGGGTTCGGTGCTTTTGCTTTTGCTGGCTGGTGCGTTGCAGGCGCCCTGGGAACGCGTGTGCCCTTTGCGGGGAGGCATTAAGTGATATAACCGTGGCTCGCTGTGGGCTGCAGAGGACATGGGTTGGGACCTGAGCTCCAGGTGACGCCGTGCCGCTTGCCGCTGGTGAGCGTCCCAGATCCGCCGTGCCGCCGTGTTTTCTGTGATCCCCTCCGCGCAGGGGTGCTGGGAATTGCTGCAGGTGCCCAGGGGCCTGTGAGGGGCGAATACAGTAGAGTGCGAAAGCACAAGCATCTCTAGCTGCAAAATGCAACCGAATTTCAAAAATAAGAGTTTTTAACTTCTGCCGTTTCGTTTTGCGCTCTCTAGGCCTGAACCGTCTTGCCGGGAGCGCGTGCAGCACCGGAGGCCCCGTCCCCTGGCACCGTGCTGCGCAAACACGCGTGCAACCGTGCAGTGAAGTGAACATGCAGCAGTGAAACCGGCTTCCCATGGACTGTCGGAAAAGTTCTGAAATGGTCAGGGAAAAGTTTCGGCAGGTGCCAGACAGGTTGAGAGTGACGGATGTGTCCCCGGAGAGCTGGCTGTGATGGCGTTTCAAGCTGGGACTAACTGTGAAAGCTGAGGATGGTTGCAGAGCCGCAATGCAACTGTCCAGGGTTTTGTTCTCCGATTCCCTCCGCCTTCCCCCTGCCAAAACGTGGCCGTAGCGGGAACGTGGAGGCTCCGTGCAGAGCGCGCGTGCCCGGGGGAAGGTGCCGGGGTGTCCTTGGGAGGCCCGGGAAGGTCTCCGGAGAGCTCAGCCCGGCCCCGCGGCCTCGCCGGGGCTCCTCGCGAGCCGGCTGATAGCGCTGGCATCTCTGGCCTGCGCCGGGAGGGAAAGCGGCTCCGTTAACAATCTCGTGTTTATTTTAGCAGCGCGCAGGAATGTGCCGGGCAGACTAAACACCGCGGCCGCGCGGCGGGAGGGGTCGGCGGCCGCTGGGACTTCCACCCTCCGAGCTCGTTAGCGGCCGGGCCGGGACGAACCCCGTCCGTCGGAGCTGGAGGGCGGGATAAAGTGGGGTCCTGAGTGTTTCGGGGGGGGGAAAGCAGCTCGTGTGTGGAGTGATGGAGCTCAGAGCGCGCCGGGCCCCAGGAGGAGGCTGCTCCTGCCCGTCCTCGCTCCTCGCCCCGCTCCCCTGCCCCGCGGCTTGTCCCGGCCGCAGCGAGCAGCACCAAAGCGTCTGAACGTTTTGCTGCCCGCTCACAGGTTTGTCTTCCCCAAAGCCCTGTGAGCTAGCGAGCATCACTTTTTAGATGAGAAACTGGAGCACAGAGATGCTGAGTGACCTCTGCTAAGCCGCACAGGAAATCCGTAGCACAGGAGGAGATTGAGCTGAAGCCTCCCCAATCCCTGTCCCCTAACAAGGGACCAGTCTCCGTTTCGTCACTAATAAGTTCAGCGATCCCTCGTCCCCGGGAGCTGCATGCGGGAAGGGGAGGCGCAGGCCGCGGTTTGCAGTGAGGAACGGTGTACAAAGCGTTCGCAGGTGTGAGCATCGCCTTCCCGGCTGGGATCCCTTGTACAGGGACGGTTAGAAACGGACCTGTAAGGAAATCTCCCTACACAGGTGATTTCAATGCGCAGAATGACTTTGAAAGCGTTTCACCTTGTTGGGCAAACCCCGAAGCGCGTGGCACAACGGGACAGGGCTCCTCGAGCGCGGGGCTGCTGCTGGAGAACGGCGCGCCGCACAGCTGGCCGGGTCCTCCGGAGCTACAGGCGCTTGTTCCCTTCCCTGCGAAACATCTGGAAGTGGCCGTAGCCAGCGGCGTGTTACCAGGCTTGACTGAGCAATAGTCTGATCCATCATGGCAGCCCGAGCGTTTCAGCTGAGATTTCATATGCATCGTTGGTGCCAAGTTACAGCTTTGAATATTAATATATTCTGGGTTTTCTTTGTGCCCTGACTGGGACCCTTTTTTCCTCCAAACCTCCTTGAACTTTGGCAGGGCCTTTAACCAAACAACTGCTAGTTTTGAAGGCAAAAACAAAGCTCAAGTAGGAATTTGCTGTTCCCGACTTTATGTGTCTGTTATGTAGAGCATCTCCATAGCTCTGTGACTCCAAGTGCATGCAAACAGCGCACTTGACTTTAGACACCCATTGACTGTATAGACAAAATATAACTGTATATTTTGTGCCTCACACTATGGCACAGACGACTGGTGGAGGCAAGGCCGATCCTGTTGCTCCGTTAGCGATGCGCCTCACATTTCTGATCAGTGCTTTGGACTCCAGAGTGCCACAGTGATGCAAATGAAGGAAAAGTGATGATATAAAATGGCCAAAGTCAGCTGACATTTGACGTAGCAGTTTGGTAAAGGCTTGCAGTCTGCCTTTGTTGCTGTCAACTCCTCCTCCTTGCCAAATATCTGGGAAACCAGTATGTTTTGCAGCCTGCCTAGGAGCTTAACAAATTCGGTCGATGGTCGGCCCAGCTGCATGGATGCGTGCCACACGCGTGTGAGCGTCTCTTACCTACCACCCCGATACGGGTGACATTTAGCGCTACGGTTCATGAATGATACTGTCATTGTTTCCTCCTAACGAGCCCCAGTTGCAGACTTTTTCCCATCTCTTTAAGAAGTGACTCACAGGCAGGCAACTGTCAGCATCTCGGGTGCTATTAATATCTGCGTAAGAACACGACGATGAGGCTTTTTGGTTTTTGTTTCTTTTGGGGGAGAAATTGGAGGGGAGGGTGGGCGTTAGGCAGAGCTGCTCGTCGGGTGGCCAGGCCCCTGCGCGAGCCAGCAGAAGAATGTGCTCCAATCCCTCCGTGCAAAAAGAGCTGACCACGCTGGAATATCGCTCCTGGAGACCAGGAGACCGAGCGCCAGGAACAGCGTTGTTCTGACTGCGAGAGCAGCGTGCCGGCTCCGGTTATTAGCCACAGACAGCCTGGATTTTTCCATTTTAGGTCTGTGCTCTGACTGTGCTTGGCCCAGCTGGTGGCCTGGGAAGGAGCTCGGTTCCTACCAGCTTGTCCAAGCAGGATGCTGGAGGAATCGTTGAATTTCTGGAAAAAGTGTCCCTGTAAAGCGGCAGTGTGGTTGCAGGGGGTCTGGGTTCAGTCTTTGCGGGGTTTAGCTCCAGCCGGGAATGCGACCTCCCAGGAGAGCTGCACCGCAGCCCGGTTTAATGCGCTGGCCCCATCCCGTGAGCTGGGGAGGGATCCGAGGACCTCAGCACTGCACGGCAGCAGCGCCGTGCTCCCGAGCCCGGGTGTCACGCCACTGGCAGGAGAGGTGACAATGTCATTGCGGTCCCAGCTGGCAATTTCAGATCCTTTCTTAATGGACTGAATGTGGTCCCCATAACTATAAATTTTCCTGGCTTGGGTCAGTTGAAATTGGAGACTTAATGCTATAGAAGGGCAGGTTTTTATTTTATTTTTTCACTCTGTGTAATCATATTGATGGCAGCAGTGTAACAGTCTTGAATTATGGGTGACCAGAGAGAAAGAAGGCATCTCCTTAGCTCCCTGTTGTTATTGTCTCTGGGTGCAGAGCAAAATGTGTAGGCTCCAGGCTAGATTGTGTAAATCTCGTTAGAAAGCCATTCCCAGCTAATGAAACCCTGGGAGAGAGGGATTTGGCTTCCCAGCCTTCAGCCTTACAGCAAAGGCTGGAATAAATCCATCTTCCGTTATGTGTAGGCTGTTCTCCCCTCTCCCCGTTGCACGTCTGTGTGTGTCAGCGGGGTCGGGTGCTGTCATTGCTCTTAGAGATCAGCCTCGGGTCAGTAATTTGTTGCCTCTGCACCTGAGTGATTTCAAGTGCAATTACCTTCTCTTTAAAAAAAATAAATAAAAACTGGTGTGCAAAGAAATCTCACCTGCTCTTAAAGCCTTACGTGGAAGCAGCAAACAGAGATGTAAATAATTATACCTCCCCCCCGCGCGCCTGCTCCGCCGCTTGCTTGACAATGTGTATTAATCCAGGAGACCAGGGCTGTTAAGGAAAGCTGTTGAAACAAAGTACCCGAGATAAATGCATCTCCTCTCGCTGTTGTGGGGCTGAGAACGTGCCTGCGGAGCCGCGGGTCCCGCTCGGGCCGCGCGCGCTTGGCTGCGGCCGCGTCGCTCCGAGCGCTGCTCTTCCAGCTCCTGCCGGGTGAGAGACGAGCGTCTTTGTCCTCCTTTGCTCCGTGGTTGTTATGTTGCTCGCTGAAGTTTGGGTGCATCTGTTGTGTCCTTGGCCTTGCTGATGTAAAGATATAATAGGTGCCTATTAAAGACGCAGCCTTTGGCTTCCAGATCCACAACATGTGCGTGGACATGTTCCCTCTCCGCAGGCCGCGGGGACCGTGTGGAGCCGCCGGTGCTGATATCTAGGGGCACGCTGCCATCCCGGCGCCTGCAGAGAGGCTTCTAACCCCCGACGTTAAAGCCTCTCCTCGCAGCGTGCCCGTTCTTGTTGCCGCATCTCATAGTAGACGCTGCAGCGGGAATGTTTATTGCTCTGCTCTCCGCTTTTTCTCCTTTTGTCTAATTTTTCATCATCCTCCTTGCTTGATGCATATGGCCTCGGGGATCTTCTCTCCATCCCTCTGTTTAAGCGGTCGAGGCCTTGCTCCGAGCCCGCTGTCCTTCCTCCGTGCGTCTGTCGGTGCTCGCTGCCGGCAGCCAAGCTCGGCTGCAGCCCGGCGCGGCAGGGAGATGCCCCGCTGGCCAGCGCGGGGGGATGCCACTGCAGGGCCCCGGCGCGGGGGTCGGACACGGAGGCTGACAGTGGAGCTGGCAGGGCATTTCAGACCGTCAGTGTTTAATAAAGGAGTACTTATTTTGATGAAAAAACCTGCTAATTTGAGTACAACGTGGGAAATTTGCACGCATAACAAGAGGCGCTGGTGGGAGCAAAATCAGCTGTGCTTCCAAGTCGTGTGAGTGGGAAAACACGTAACCCGCAGCACGTGGCAGTGAGAAACCACAGGCAACAATTCGGCTAAAAATCGGCTAGCGACAAGCACGCAGGCCGTCCTGGGACAACGTGCACTGCTGCAAATGTTTGCATTCTCCTGCCTGCCCCAAAGGATACAGGCTGTTCTGCGCGTGCAGTGAAGCCTCTGAAGGTTTGAATACTTTTTTCATGCTCTAACTAATCTTTCTTAATGCTTTACAGCCTCATGTTCTGTAATTGAATGCATTTTATTTAGAAAATAACATTTAGCGCCACTTTGGATTTCCAATTATTCTTCAATCGGACTTTGAGGGCCTGATGTCTTTGTCATTTTGATACGTACAGAAGACGGCAACATCAGAGCAGCCAAACAGCAAATTATTTCCACTGCTGATTACGAGGCTTGTGAGTAAAATATGCAGGGCCAAATTTAGTCTTGGCATAAATCTACTGAAACGAATTAAAGTATTACACCAGCAGCAGATTTGTCCCACAGCTTCCAAGGATGCTGGAAGAAATTACGGCAACCGTAGCTGTCAGTGGGAAACAACGTGAAGGTGTCCTTGCTACGGCTAATGTTAACGGCTCTGCTTTTTTGTGTAACATGTCTGGAGTAGATCTGTGCTGCGACAGTGACAGCCCCGACGCCTAGCCTGCTCTCTGCTGCGCTCGCGCTGGGAGGAGAAGTTTCTCCTGCTCATTTTTGGGCATCAAAAGCTGCCGGGAGTGGGAAGAGCGGAAAGCGTACCCCTGCCTGTGATCACCTCCTCCTCGCCGGGTGACACGACGCGGTCTGATCGCCCCGGCGAAGCGCGGCTCCCGGCCGGCGCCCGGCGGGCTGCTCGCTAACTAGGGGTGGGAGCAGCCATCGCGTCTTCATCCTGCCGCTGGCAGGTTTCTGCAGCGAGCGGGAAGCCTTGCAGATGAAGGGAAGAGGGAGACTCATCTACCTGTGGGAAGGCTTCAAAAGGTGGAAGCTGCGGCAGTGCTGGCCGTATTCGCTTGCTAGGGCTTGTGATGGACTGCAAGACCCTTGGTGATGCCTTGCTGCAGGAGTAGGAATTAGCACTGTGCAATGGTAAATGGAGTATAGTAATCACTAACTTTCTTGTAAGTCATTGCTAAAGGACAGAGCTGCCTGCTGCCTGTCTCCGCCTGTCCTTGCTGCTCAGAGAGGACACGGGGGTTTGATCTGCATCTCAGCGAGCTCTTTGTTCCTAGCTTTGATTCTGGCCTGCGATGAAATAGCTAATTAATGGCGTGTGCTGCACTGCAGGAAGCGTGTGTGTGTGTGTGTGTCGCGAAGGGGAAGGAGGGAGGATCTGTGCGGGGCTGAGCTGCCCTGGAGCCCGCGCGGTGGTGGCACCTCGGGGATGGATGGTCCTTGCTGGGAGAGCTGATGGTTTCCTGGAGCTGGAGCTTGTGCCCCAGCAGCACAGCTCTTCTGCAGGACTCAGACCCACTCTGGGAATGGTTTGATTTATACAGCAGGTCTAGTAGACCTGAACCTTGCCTGGTGCCGTCACCCACCTCCTCTCCTTGGAGTTTTCTCGACAGTCGCCCAGCTTGTACTGTCGTCCTTCTCGTTGCGCTAGGCGTGTGCATGAGCAGCAGCGTCTCTAACGCGGTCGTTCCCTGCCCGTTCCCTGCCTGCTTCCGCTGCCCGCGCGGCTCTCGCCTCCCTGCTTTCTGCAGCGCGTCCCCTTCCCTGCAGCCCGCAGACGAGGCAGCGCCGCGGCCTCTGCTTCGCGGCTGGGAGCCGAGACGAGCAGGAGGGACGGTGTTCCTGCTCGTCCAGCTTTGCTCTTCGAGCCTGAGCGATCTCTGTAGGCCTCCTCCAGCCTCGAGAGCGCAGGTCAGCCCCCGACCGCAGGACGGGGTGTGCAAGGCCCCAAGTAACCACACGGGCAGAGTCAGCGCGGGAGGGCACACGGCGCTTGCTCCACACGCGTTGCCCCCGGGAGAAGTAAAAGGTCCTGCTGCTGGCGGTAACTGGGAGTAGTTCACGCACGTGTTGTCCCGAGGTTTCAATGAAAACAAGATCTTAAACTCTCGCACGTTACCTAAGCCAGTGCCGCTGGGACGCGGGCGGAGGTGCGCAGGCGACTGCGCTGCCGCTGCAGTAACAGGCTGCGGGTTCAGGGCTGGGAGCAAACGTGGTGCAGGTCGTGCACGCGGGAACGGACCCGGCGTTGCAGCCGTGCTCCGCTTTCCTCCGGTCTGATGTGGTCCCCGAGCTTCGTGCTGGGTCGTCTCCCGAGACGCTCTCTGGGGCTTCGCTGTGCTTTGATGTCCATCTGGGGCGCGTTGGGGTGACCAGACGTCCCCGAGCCCGCGCGCCGCGGCTGCCGCGGGACGATGATCTCCTCATTGGGGGAAAGGGCTTAAAGCTCGTTTTCTTTCGGAATTGGAGTTTGGGATGTGCTTAGGAGGGTTCGTTTCTCGCACTGGTGGTCAGGTTCCTAAATTACGCTTTTGACAGCTGTGTGGAGCGCTGTACGAGTGGGAAAGCGACGGGCAGGGCGGCAGCAAGCGGGCGCGCGAGGCCGGGGAGCTGCTTCGCCAGCGGGGCTTCCCGGCGAGGCGCTGGGGCTGCAGCAGCGCCGGGGCAGGCGAGCAGCGGGGCCGCGTCGGGCTGGGAGAACAGCACCGAGCCGGCGCGCGTCAATGCTTCGGATTTTAGAGGAGCTGTGCAATTGCACCCGCTGGTCATGCCTGTGAGTTCCCTCATGAGTTTTTGTAGTAATTTAAACATTTTGAAGACCCCTGAAGCAGTTCACAGAGTGGGGAAGCGGGGTTGTTCACCCGCCCGCCCCGCGGGGTCCTGCAGCCCTTCCCGGCCATGGGGAGGTGGGAATCGCGTCCCCACGGAGCCGGGGCCAGCGGTGCGCGGTCTCCCCGGCAGCGCGGAGCCGGGCAGAGGGGTGGTCCGGGGAGGGAGGCAGCTGCGGGGGTCCCGCGCCGCGGAGCGCGCTGGCTCCGGCCACCCCCGATGCACATGCTGCTCGTTTTCATACTGCCCGCAGCTGCCGCCAGCGCCTCTCCCCTGCCCCTGTTGCTGCCAGTTTTACGAGGAGACGGACACAGAGGGGAAGCAGCTAACTGCAGAGGTTCGTTTCCAGTTGTCGGGCTGCCGGCGCATCAGAAATAGAGTCGTCGGTCTGCTTCCTCCCGCCGCCGTGCGGGCGGCTTCTCATGAGCGGCATCATTTATTCATGGCCTCCCCACGCTGCGCTCCCTTCGGAGGAAGGGGCCTGCTCATGCTCCCGTCTCTCCAGGACCTCGACTCGCTTGCTGCGGGTTTGGGGGGGAGGGAGGCGCCGGCTCGCCCGGGCCCCAAGGAGACGCGGCCCCTTCAGCGCCGCGGGCTGCGCTCGATGGAGCGGCGAGGGCAGGGCTGGCTGCCGGGGCCGCCCGGCTCCTCCTCCCGCTGCCTGGTGATGAGCGCTCGGAGGGAGGGAGGAGAGGTCACGCGTGGCGTGGGGCTGGTAGCCCCTGCCCGGCCGGCTGCCCTGCGGAGAGGAGCGCTTCCGACAGCTGCTTCCAGCGGGAAGCAGTGAGGGCAGCGGCGATGCCCTTCCACCTCCCTCGGCCGTCGAACAGACGGGGATTCGCCGCCGGCCGGCGGTTCGGTTCCGAGCCCGGCCGAGGAGCAGGTCGCGCACGCCGCAGCGCTGCCCTCTGCACCCCGCGGCCGCGGGCGCTCCCGAGTCGGAGGTTGGCCCCAATGACCTGATTTTCCGGGACCGTGTCCCAGTACTGCCGATGCTTCCTGCCTTTTGTGGCAACGAGCTCCACATTTTAATTAAGAGAGTGAGGAGGATCCTCCCTGCAGTTTTGAGGCTCTTTGGAAATGGAGTGCTGCCTGTTTTCACGCAAGCTAATTTATTTTGTGGTTTCAGTGAAAGTACATTCAGCCCCGTAGCCTTTCCTCGAGCTGTTGCGTGGGTAGTCTCAGCAACAGTCTGCACCATCGTTGCTTCAGTCCATAGGGTCTATTACTATGCTGATGCCAATTATATTTACAGAAATATATGCAGATGCTTCTCAGGCTCTGGTAGAGCAGAGAGGAGTTTCCTTGCCCGGAAAGCCACCGTTTTGAGTGCCGTATCTGGGCGGTGAGATGCTGATGTCGAAGATACTGTTTACAACAGGGCCCGATATGGCTTCTAGGGACAAGTGACTTAACATTGCAGCGCTGTGAACATTAATGCAGCAATTCAGACGTTCACATATCAGCGCTGAGCTCATAGCCGCAGCCCATTGCCTCTGCCTCGCATCAAAGCGATGCCGTAGCTTCAGAGCTGCTCTTTGATTCTGCTTCTCCCATGCAGCAAAACAGCAGCCCGAGGAAAAGCAAGTAAAGATGACAGTGAAAGTCTTTACTCAACCTTCTCTGGCTCCAAAAGCCGTTCCAGCTTTTATTTGGATCCTGGGAGGTCCTTGGTTAGTCCCCCCAGCCTCCCAGGGCGCTTCCAAGCCGCAGTGTTTGCTCCGCGCCGTGCGAGGGGAGGGGAAGTGGCTCTTTAAAGTGCTGACGTGGGGGGCGGCACCGAAAATTGAAGTCAGGTCCCCAAGGATGGGGATGTTGCGGGAAGGTTTGATGGGCGAAAACCACCATGTTGCGACTCGTGACCTACCGAAACCCCTAATTGTGTGTTTAAATAAACCCCAGACGAGCACTGTTTCTTTTGCCTCCACCTTGGCGGCTGGCCACTGGTTTCCAGGGCTCCCGTCACTCACCCTGCGGTGAGCTGCTCCGGAGTCGCCCCAGGAGTTGGGAAAGGAATGCTGAAGGCTGTTGTGTAAACCAACCGCTCTCTGAACAGACTGTGTTTTCCATGCAAATCTGCTGCAGGGAATGATTAAACCTTCATTTAGTCTTTTTTATTATTTCATTAAATAAGATTTATACAGGTATAGCACTGGAAAGGTCATCCATCCCCTGAGCTGTGGGAAGAGCTCGGCGCATTCTTCCCTTTTCACTTTGCTGCTTCACCGGTCGTTTCAGGGTGGGAAAGCGCCAGGGCTTGGTTGTGTTGCCTTCCTGGAGAGTTAATTTATATCTGCTGGCCGCGCACATGCCCCTCGCCCCTCCGGCCCTCCCCGCTTCGCCCTTCCCGGCTCCTGCGCGCTCGGCGGTGTTTCAGGCGGAGGAACAGGCGTCCTGTTCGGCCAGCGCACGACATCCCCCCGAAGAGGAGGTGGGTTGTTTTGATTCGCTTTGAGAAGCCCTAGGTGATGTGTCTGCTGGCTGAAGCGAGGACCCGGGATGGGGGCTCCGGCTGTACGGCTTGCTCTACGCTGGCAGGCTGCTGCGCGCTCTGCGAGCCGCTCTTCCTCGTGTCTCTGAAAGGAGATGTTTGATGATACCATTCTAGTTCGCTGATGAGTTATGAGACCGAATAAGCCATTTGAAATAAGTTTTTGCAAAGCCATTTAAAATCCCGTAATGGCAAAATATCAGTGACTTGTCACACCTAATTATGCATGCCTCTAATCAGCCTCGTGCTGTTTATCATGTCAGGTAGGTTGGTCGTCCACCTCTGAGCACATCCCTTACCGAGGTGGCCCGAAGCACATAGAGAAGACGTCCATTCAGGTGCCTCGCTCAAGCAGCCAAGAAGGCTCAAAATCCAGGGCAGCAGAGCTGGAAACAGTGTTTTGCAGCTTTCCCAGCAGCAGCCTGTCCTCTGGGGGCCTCCTGAACCCAAAAACCACTGCTTGGCCTCAGCTCCACAAGGGCTGGAGGCCGGGATGCAAAGGCGAGGGTCTGTTGTTGATACTGCCTTTACCAGCATCAGCTTTCATCGATAGTGGCTAAATGCCACCAAAACACCCGGGAATTATCCGTCTATGATCTCTTCATTAGAAGAGGCCTCTGATCAGGTTAATCTCACGTTCCCTGATGGGAGAGGAGGGCCCTGGGCCGCTGGAAGCGCCAGCACATGTGGTTGGAGGGAGCTTCTGAGGGGGCAGGATGCCGTGAGCATCGGGGTTGGCGTGAGTTGGCGGTGGCTGCTGAAGTGCAGGGGCTGGAGCGATGGTGTCGACAGCAGCATCGCGGCTAGCAGGGCCCGGCCAGCCCTCGGCACCGGGTGCCCGGGAGAAGATGCGCTGTTAATGCTGGCTAGTTCGGGTCTCCTTTGGAAAGGAGGGAATGGAGGAATCTGAGAGCCTTGATGCATTTTTTCAGCCTCTAAATGATCTCTTCTCCCTTTTGGGAAAGCAAAGCCAAGGCAAGCCGAGGGGAGGGGGAGGATGTGTTTTAACAGTAAATATAGCCTTGTTATTTATCGATGCAGAGTAATTGAAGTAATTTCATGTCGTTTTTAAATGCAGTGCCTTGGGATCTAATCTATCTGTCTAATATTAATGGGTAATATTTGGTTGCCTCATTCATTCATTACTGTTTTCATTAAGACTCTAATCCCATTTAGGAGTCTGTTTGTCATTTTAAACTCCTCTGTTTTATCTTAGCATGCCATAATCCTTTTTAACAACCTAACTGCGTTCATGAGTTCTAGGCTAGCGGCTGGGGGAAGGGGCCGCGGCTGTCTAGCACGCGGGTTTCTGGGGAGAGAGGAGCAGCAGAAGGCTGAAGGCAGTAGCAAGCAGCAGGCGCCGCGCAGCCCGTGGCACGCGCCGCTTGCGTTCGGGTCGCTCACGCAGAGCTCCCAGTCTACGCTTCAGATCACGGAGTAGCTTCCCCGACACACGGAGTTCGCTGACACCTGCTCTGAGGCCTCCAGCATTGCCGAAACGGTCTGAAACGCTACGTGGAGGCAGGTGGTGGTTTAGCAAAGCCCTGGGTGTTTCCGGGCAGGCGCCGCCGGTCCCTCAAGGTCTGCACCCTTCCAGGCGTTCCCCCATCACGGGGCTTTGGGGTTTACTCTGGAAAGCTTCCTCGCGGCGCGGGGCCGTGCCGCGCTCCCCCGGCGGGGTCGGAGCCTCCTCCGGCAGCACCGCGGTCACCGGCGGAGCCGGGCCCGTGTCGGGAGCCCCGGAGCTGCGCCGAGTCCAAGGCTAATTAGCGTTCCCGGGAATCCGACCATTGTGCTATTAATGATTCTCTGGCAACGTTCTGACTAAAACAGTAATTTTAATAAGCGCAGCCCGATTGTGAGCGTTCGCTGAACACCTAATTACATCGGTTCTAGCTCCAGAATTATTCAGAATTCTATTTTTGCCACTTACAAAATAGAGAGGGAGAGAAGTGCACTCTTTATAATTATTCACCTTAATTAATTTTCTAAGCTTCTGTTAAAACTTTTTAATGACTGCAGGGAGGGCGTTATGAGTTACATGGCAGCAGGGCAAAGCAGCGACGAAGAGGCCGTGAACGGATGCGAGATGAAAGTTTGCTGTGTCGGACTGATGCCCACGTGAGCCGGGAGCCCCGCAAAGCTGCTCCCCTTTCAGCCCTGGTAATTAGCTCCCCCGGGGCTCGGGCTAATCAGCGTCGCTCGGGGCCGCAGCGCCTTGGCCGGGTGGCCGTTTCGGGGTGGTCTTGCTGTGCGACTTGCCGTTTGCCAGAAGACCGTGCCAATGTTTGAAGAAAGCCTCTTCTAGCGAAAGCAGCCGCGTGTCCTGGCGGGACTGACCGCGTTCGAGCCGCAGCCGCTTCGGGAGCGCGGAGGAAAGCTTCCCGCGCCGCCGTAAGTCCAAGTATCCCAACCAGACCTTTGCATCGGCTGTGAAATAAAACTCGTGCTTGCTTCCATGAACGTACGAGAAGGCCCAACCCTGCACAACATGAAGCAGTTGTGTTTCCACTTGCTTGCATGGGGACTGAAGACATGTTTTCTGGAGAGGGACTGGAAGTGCTGTAGCTGTAGCCAGAAATGTGGATGCACGGAGGCATGGTTGTTTCTTCAGAGGAGAAAACGCATGGATGTGTTGCAACACAACCTAGTTTTCTTCATGCAGACCCCATCTTAGCATCACATTCCTTGGTTTTAGTTTGTGTAAGTGTTTCTCATGTTACCTCCCTTTCTTGCCAGGAAGGTGGGGTTTCTTTGGATGAATAAAGTTATGGAGGTGTAGAGCAGCTCAGTGTCTCCAGACTAAATGGACGTCGTGCTGGGGATCTCGCACTGTCCGGTCGTGGTGCGCGCTGTGCGTGCAGGTGGACACGCCGGGCTCGTGAACCGGTAACGTGCTGGGCACAACCGCAGCGGCGTCCCGGGCAGATGCGGTGTGAGCGGTGCCGCGTGCGGCTCGGAGGCTGCACGTTGGTGGTCGGGTTTCAGCTGATTATTCAGCCCGTGTATTTTGCTGCGTTTGCTGATTCCAGAAGCCTGTGCAAGTATTTCCCCCAATGTTTTTGTTTCTGCAGTAGACAGGAAAAAAATTGCTTCTGACGTTGTGCGTGTCACACACGTGAACTTGTCCGGCCGGCTTGTTCTCGAGCCGCGCCTGACACGGGAGCGGGGCGCGGGGCAGCGCTGCTGCGTGTCCCTGGCCCCCGCCTCCAGACGCGGACGGCGTGCGCAGAGCGCGAGGCAGAGCTGCCGCCCAGCCGCCTTCTCGCTGTGGTCGTCGTGTGCTGGAATCGGGGTGCCGCTGGGCTGGGCTGCGGTGCGGGGCTGCGGTGCCTGCCCGGGAGGTCCTCCCGCTCCGGGTGTGCAGGCTCCTGCGCTTCTCCGGGGGCAGGAGCGTGATCGCTGCCCGGCCTGGTGGTGTTCCAGCAGACCTCGCTCAGATGAGACGTTTCGTACCGATGCAGTGATGCGCTGCGGTTGTGGTAAACCCCGGGAAAGCATTCGTCTGCCTGGGTCTGTCTGCCAGGAGCGTCTGCTCCAAGCCCCAGGGCTGCCGCCGGCCCGGATTCGACGGAGGAACCTCTGCCTCGAGGACGGTTTTACAGCTCGGTTAAGCCACGCTCCGGGACGTTTGCTGTTTTTCCGCTCTGCCTCCCTTCCCCGGGGAGGCTGCCCTTACTTCCCACTGCTTCCCGCTGGAGTCGAGCCCTGTGCGTGGAGGGCAGTAGGAGGGCAGCTGGGAGCCAAGGAGAGGGTTTGCTTGGAGGAGGTCTGATTGCTAGCTGAAAAAGCTCTCCAGTCTCTTGTGCTTAAACACAGCTTGTCCTGGTACGATGCTAATGAGGTTCTTAGAGCAGTAAAGCCAAGCTCATTGAAAAGGTTGCTTGGATCGGAGTTTAAGGGACTTTCTCTGCATGCTTCTGCAGCACTGTAATTAAATAATCCCTTTGTAGTCATGGAAACGTTGTCTCTGTGTCCTCTCCCACTCACTGTTTTGATGCCAAAAGTTATAGGCGTTGATTTGATTCTGACAGCCCTCCTGTAACTCTGGTAATCCTTCCTCTGCTGAGCCGAGGGGGAGAGAAGAGCTGCGTCTGGCAGAAGCTGCTTTACCTGTCACCGAGGACTCTTCCTCCTCCTCCTCCTCCTCCTCCTCTGCTCCTCGCCTGGCAGCGGAGTCTCATCCTTTACGGTGACTAATGGTTTCGTCCCTGTTGGGTTAGGAGCTCCTGCGTCCACGCTCGAGCAAATGCCGGGTGAAGGTTCATCCTGAGCATTTTTAACCGTCCAGTGACCGCTCTGAAATACGCTCCCTGTCCTGGCTGCAGCAGTGCGGGAGGGAAGCGGACGCGTTACGTGGCGTCTCGTGCGTCTCTTAGCCAGGCTCTTCCCTCGGGCGCTTGCAGGTGCTTCGTTCAGTCCCGTTTTGAACGGCCCCTGCGCGCGCCGCCCCGGGAGGCTGCTCAGCCAGCAGAGCGGCTGCGCTCCCGCGAGGCTCCCAACGCTCTCCAGATAAATCGCTGGCTGCGTCCCGGCTGTTGCTGCAGCGTTGGCCACGCTCGCGGCCAACCCCAGCCTTGTGCAGGTCCGGTTCCTCCCCGGGAGTCTGCCCGAGCCAGCGAGTTGCCTCCAGCCAGGACTTTCCGTACGGCTGGGGACTGATCGGATCCAGAGCGCTTTTCCTTGTTCACCTGGAAAATAAGAGCTTCTCAGCCCTGCGTGCGCTTTTCTTTGGCTGAATGTCTGTCTCAAAAGGACTCAAGATTTGAACAACACTGTTTGAAGAAGCTGGGAGGAAAAACAGTGGAAAGAAGAGTTTGTCCAACTTTTTTGCAAACCTCCAAAACCTCCAAAACCTCCAAAGTTTGGCTTTGTTTCCCCAGCCCCGTCACCTGCTGGCACCCTGGCGCGTTAGCAGCTGCGACAGATGAGGCCTTGCTCCTTCCCACACTTTTTCATGTCTCCTGCTGCAGCACAAAATGAAGCTCTTTCATGAATGAAGGAAAGGAAAAAAATCTCATTGGAAAGTTCGTCAACTTTGGGCTCCTGCTCGCTGAGTGATAGATAGCTTTAATTACACTGAAGTAGCTGGCATCTCTACCGCACTCCCCAAAGTCATTAAAAATAGATTTTCTGTTTGAACTCCACTACCCCGGTGGCCTCGCAGGCACCGTGCCGAGCCGTGCCGAGCCGTGCCGGTGGGGCGCCCGCGGGCCGGCCCCTTGTCGCGGAGGTCGCAGGCCTCCGCCTGCAGCAGGCAGCAGCTACGGAAACTCTGCTTTGTTTATGTATGTTTGTACTTGTTTATTTGGAACCAGATTCTTGCACTTACTTTATTATTTTCTCTGGGGTCTTGTGGCGTTTTAGTTCCCGTGTTTTGTTTAAAGAAATTTGGAGAGTCTGTATTGATTTTTTTTTTTTTTTGTTGTTGTTATGGGTCAGGCAATCAAGGAAAGAAAGCAGTACTGAGACTTTATAATTTAGTCTTTGAGAAGTAGGTTCCTGAACCAGGGAGGTGAAAAACTCAGCAGCAGCACTGGTGCGTGGACGGGAGGAGGAGGAGCAGCAGCCGGGCCGGGGGGAGCAGAAGGAAAACTGCCCGGAGCTGCGTCTTGGCCCTTGTCCTCTTCGGTTCTGCTGAGTCCCTCTGGTGCTCTGCGCTCGCTGCGACCGCGCCGGCGCGGAGCGCGGGATACCCTGTTATCCCTGGTGCGGCGGAGGTGCCCACGTGGCCCCGCTGGTGCGGGGAAGCAGCCGGCCCTCGGGCGCGCAGGGGGCTGCAGGACGCGGGTGTGCGTTCGGGAGGGCGGCCGTGGCGGGCACGCCTCTGCGGGGCTGCAGGAGCTCTAGCCCCGAGTTTCGGATAGCTGGAACCGAGGTCTCGGGGCATCCAGAATTAGCATCCGCTCGTGAAAGCCCGGGCTTCGCTCCGAGGTTTGCTGGTGCTGCGAGACGAGGGTGGAAGCCGGGACCTCTGCGCTGGGGACGCAGCAGAGCTCCGTGCTGGCGGATAAGTTCATCAGTTTAGACAACAGAGCTTTCCTGGGGCTTAGTCTGGGGCTGCAAAATACCCTCCTGGAGTGGTGATGGACCTTCTCAGATGTTTGCTCCGAGTGCCGGGAGCACTTCTGCGACCTATCTTCTTTAATGTAAATAAAGAGAACTATTTGCATTTAAAAACTAAATACTGAAGACCAAAGCCCTTTTCAAATAAACCACCCTGCCTCGCCAGAGCTGCCCCGGGGCGGGCGGGGAGCAGAGCACGGGCAGACCAGAGCCGGCAGCTGCCGGTCACATCGGTCGGCGGAGCGGGAAGGTGCTGGTGCCCCGCGCGCCCGGGATGCCCAGGTGCCTCTCCCGTTTTCTCACTGTTGCTCTTCAGATGCTTTTTTGCATCCGCCCTCTCCTTGTGCTTTTCTGTGACAGTTGCGGTGAAAGGGGGTGGCTGGGGGAGAAGCTCGTGGGCTTCCCAGTCTGCTCCCTCCCGGCCACTGCCAGTGCCGAAAGCGGCAGAGGAAGAGCTCGAGCCTTCGTCTCCGGCTTCTGACCGCCCCGCGGCTCTTGCCGGGCTGCTGCTGCGCCCTTTTGCCGCAGCACTTAGTTTTTTGCATTCGCCGGACTCCTCCGTTTCTCTGCCTGGTCTCGGTGGCTCCTTGCGAGGTTTTTTCCCGAATTGGCAGTGATCCGTGGCCAGGCTCGCTGGAGTCACCCAAGACTGAGCGCGGGTGAAATCACCTGGCCAGATTGATGCAGGCAGGAGATAGAAAGGCTCCAGTGGTCCTTTTGGGGCTGGGAAATTCTGTGCAACTTTTAGAGAACCGTCGGGTGCAGGAGCCCCAGCTCCCGCGCGGACAGGGAGCCCGGACGCGTCGCGCGGGGGATCTGCAGCAAACGGGCTTTCGAATAATTCAAATCCTCCGTTATTTATAGAGCGCTGCGAGAGCGTACGACACTTCACGAACACGAAGCAGCCCTGAGCCGCATATCAACGCGCCGTATGTCCGCGGGGACGGATCCCGAACAGCGTTACGGTGCGGCACGCGGAGGGGCACCGGCACCGGCCGGCCATCGCAGCCCTGGGGGGGCTCCTGCACCTGCAGGCTCCTCATTTCATCTGCAAAACACGTTTTTTTCTAGGTTCCCAGCCAGGGCTGATACTGGATCCCATCTGTCAGGTCCCCGCAGGGAGATGTCACATTGCCCCCTCTTCGGGGACCCTGTGTCCCGGCTCTGTGCTGCCGGCCGCGAGGGGCCCACGGGGCGCATGGAGATCCCGGGAGTCAGGAACAGCGACAAGTGTCCGATCGTTTCACGTCGGTGCTGCTGCAGAGCCCGGTCGGCCTTTCGCAGGCGCTTTCTGGGATGGGCTTCGGTGTCTGCTCTGTGCCCAGGGGAAAAGAAGTCCCCCTTCGCAGGGCGTCCCGTGACAATTAGCTTGATTAGACGGCGCGTGGTGGCAGCCGGCAGCTGTGGCGCTGACTGACGGGAGCCCCGAGAACAAAACGAGCCGGCGTCAGAGGCAGCAAATGCTCAGGGCCTCGTGCGAAGAGGCGGAGGGACAAAACGATGAAATCCCTGTGCATCCTCGCAGCTGCTCCGAGCCGCCCGGCGTGGGGACCCCGGCGCCCGCCGGCCCGGGAGCCTGGGCCCGCCGCATGTCCTCGCAGGGAGACGGCGATGCTCCAGCTTTCCCACGGGATTCAATCTTCCTGGTTGCCTCCTGCGTGGGACAGCGTTCTCGGAAGAGTGGGGTTATTTGTAGCCCTTGCCTGAGACTGGTGCCGACTCCCCTGCCTGCGGTGTGCAGCAGCCTCCCTGCAGCGCGCGTGGTCCTTAAGCAGCGATCCCTGCCTCCAGGGCAGCCCCAAACGCAGAACCTGGGTTTTGAGCCGTTAGTTGGCACTGATACCCCAAATCCTGCCCTTGTCCTGCTTACAGCCGGGCTGACTTTGGTTCAGGGTGGTGAGGATAAGGAATGTGTGTGCGTTGTATGCAGGGCTGTGTTTTATATTATATTTACAGTAAAAGCCCCTCAAGAGCCAGGTCCCTGTGGTAGCGGGTTCTGCAGGAGAAGTCTTCGCTGAGCGGCTGTTCCTGTCCTTCCTCTACGCATAGAGCAAACAGATAAATGCAGGTTACAGGTGGCCACGAGAGCTGCAGGCGCCTTTTGCAGCCAAGACTCAAACCCAGCTCTCTCAAGCCCTGTCTCTGCACCTCTGCGTTTTTCCTGTCCTACTTTTCTCTTTCCCATTTCTGGCCGAAGTTCCCCGCAGAGCCGCCCCGGGCTCGACGCGTGCGCGCGGTGGCTGGTCCTGCCGCTCGCAGCCGCCGGTGCCCCTCGCTGCTCTTCGGCCTCCAGATCTTTGCTGCTAGTTCTCTCCAGGCTCAGCTGCGCGCGTCCCGTGGACTTTGGCTCTGCTAAAAATATATATATACCCGCAGATGCACACAATTTTTGTTTCACAAAAAGCTGTTGAGTAGGGCTCAGGAAACAAGAAGAATAGCAGCCCTATTGGTGTCATGTTTAGAGAGGAACTGGGTTCTCACTATATCAACAGCACTCGGCGTGAAAGTGGCCTTTGTCCGGGGGACACTGCCGCCTTTCAGCCCCGCGCGCCCAGCTGCTGCGGCGCACAGCGATGCGGGGCACACGCTTGTTCTAGCCTCCAGCCAGTTGCAGACATCACTCCGGGGGCCGAAACCCGAGGCGAGAGGCCGCTCGCGCTGCGGGACGGCGGGGTGGCAGGAGCCCCTCCGAGCCCCCCCGAGCCCCTCCGAGCCCCTCCGAGCAGCCGGCCCTGCCGCCGGGAAGCCAGCTGCAACGGCGACCAAAATGTTCTCCTCGGCCATACGTGGGCACGCAGGGTTTCTTGCCGTTTCTTTAAAAGCTAAAAGCTGCTTTTTCTGCTCACTTTCATCTCTAACACAAGGACTCCTTTTCCCTTAAATATTTGCCTTTCTATTTCTCCTCCTTTTTGTTAAAGCCTTAAAGGTGCAACCAAGCGTTTTGCGGGCTTCCGCGCCAGGCGGGAGGCGGCCTGGGTTCACGTTTGCGTTTCGCCGCTTGAGCGCGTAGGGTCTTTCAGGTGCTGACGCGTGAAGTCCCAGCCCGCAGCGTTTCCTGGCAGAAGTCACCGCTAGAGCTGTGGCCGCACGGGCTCCTGCAGATTCGCTGTTGCTGACGCCTCGCACTGCCGTTAAAACAACGCAGAGTCGTCTCAGCGTGCCGCTGCTTTAGGACTGTCGTATTGGTGGCGAGTGGCTTTGTGCAGACTTCGGAGGCAGCAGCGAGCGCAAGGCAGAGAGTCCGTCCTGCGCTGCTCCGCGGAGATGTATCCGTGGGGAAGGAGCAGAATAGCGTCTTTCAGTCGGCTCCGCTGCTCCTCGTTGCAGCGGGGTACCAGGGCTCTGCCGGGCGGCTGGGGTGTCCCTGGACACCTCTGCTCTGCGGCGTGGGCGGTTCACCAACGGGCTTAACGTCGTTTGCTCCCGCTCGAGGCCGTAGGAGCTGCACGTGCCGCGTGGCGCCGGGTCGCTGGCTTGCTGGGGAGCCGCTCACAGGTCCGAGCTTCAGAGCAGCGGCCAAGCGCGGCTTTCCAGAGCCCCGCAGGAGGCAGCAGCCTGCGTCCTGGCTCGGGGCACCCAGGTCGCGTTCACACCCCAACAAGCTCACGTCTGCGGGTGGTTTTGGGAACGACTCTGCTTCTGGCTGCCCAGGCCAAATGCAGCGCACCGCCGCGCTGGGGCTTTGGGAGTTTTGCTTCCTGCCAGCTTTCTTCCCTGGAGCGGCCTTCGCCGGTCTGCGTGTGCCACGGCAAGCCGTCAATCGGGGGAGAGGGGTCTGCTCTCCTCCGGGCAGCTTCGCGGGGCAGAGCGGCCAGGGGGATTTTTCGAGCGAGGTGGAGTACAGCGTGGGCGTTCGAGACTCCGGGATTGCTCATATGCACCTTTGAGTCACTGCGTAGCTCTGCCCAAGTGACAGAATGGCTTCATGACTCAGTCTGTAATGTTTCCTATTGCTGGCTGACTTCTGCACAGATGCTGGAATTAATTCATTGAAGTTTGTGAATTGCTTTTGTGTTACTCAAATAACACTTGCGCAGCAGGTCCCGTAGCTGCTCTGTTTCACGCTCTTCCTGTGCCGTGAAAGGGCGCTGAGCGTGTGTGCGCTTCCCTTGCAGGTGTCCCGGGTGCCCGTGGAGTCCTGCGAGCAGTACACGACCTGCGGCGAGTGCCTGAGCTCGGGGGACCCGCACTGCGGCTGGTGCACGCTTCACCACATGTAAGTCCAGCCCTGGCCGTTGGGTTTCAGTTGGTGGTGGCGATGACAAAAGCAGCCTGGAAACCTGCCTGGCACCTCCCACGTAATCTTTGCAAAAACGAATTAGGCTGAAGCTCCTGAAATCCGTTCTTCTCTTCCCGGGATGTTTCCTGCATTGCAGTGCAAATGGCCCTGAAAATGCCCGGGCTCCTGGGACAACGTGAAGGAAGATGAAGTCCTTCCTTAGGAGAGCTGGAATACGCATGGCACGGGGGGGGTGTCATGGGGCGCCACGGAAGAGCAGAGTTTAGACCAGTGGGAGCAGGGACCTCGCATTCGCACTCTCCTCCTGTTCGCCCAGGTCACTGGGCTCTCCTGGTCGGCAGGGCGTTCCTAGAGGCGCGGGCAGACTTGACGATGCGGGTGGGACTCTGCTTGCAGGGAGGCTCCAGCACTGTAGCAGAGCACTAAACCCTGTTAAATGTAGCTGGAAGAGGTTTAAATTCTGCACGGAGAGTATCTGCTCCTGCTGTGCCCGGTGGCATGGGGAAGAGGGGGGCTTGTGGGGCCGGCAGCCCCACCGCACGTGACGGGCACAAAGGGCCCCGGCTTTGCTTCTGGGAGCTGCGGGAAACGCGCTCTGAATTCAGGAGGTGTTCGTGTCCCTCCTTCCTCTCCCCTGCGATCGTCACGATCACTTCCTAAAGCGGAAGGGGGACGAGGGGACCCCGGCTCGGGGAGGAGGGGCGGACCTAGAGGATATGGAGCAGGGGAATAGAAATCCCTCCGGCCTCGTGCCAGCGAGCGGAGCGGCCCCGCGGGATGCATGGAAACCGGGGCGGAGGCAGAGGCAGAGCTCGGCCCCGCACAATGGCACTTGGCCACATGCCGAAGCAGCAGGTGTTGGAGAAGCGAGAAAGGAAGGCTCGTATGCAAAATCCGGCCTGGATCAGGCACCTCTGTGCTTTGGGGTGTGAACGGGCTTCCAGCACTCATCGGGGTTCGCGTGATTCGCGAGGAATGAGGGAAAACCCTCGGCGTGGAGAGGGTCGTCTCCTCTGCCCTTCTGGCCACGACACTTGGGCATTAACCTCTTCCCAGCAAGAGTTTCTTCCCTGATGGTGTTTCTCAGTCCTCCTTCGAGTTTCTCCACTTTCCTGGCCTGCTTGGAGCAATGATCGTTTTTAGCCCTTGTCTTAAGCTGTAGATAATTGAGTTTATCTCGCTGTTACCGAAGCCTCTGCCGTATTCGTGTGGAGGCCCCGAGCGCTGGAGCGTTTGTATTTCATTTGTGTTCTCTCCCCTCTACTCAGAACTTTTCAGGCAATAACAAAGGGATCCGAGTTGTCCTGGAGTAAACTGTTCGTTATGTGTTTTTATGTAAACCTCTCATTATACGATCGTTATTTATTATCGTATCTGAAGGCCTGAGTTAGTGACGGAGGCTCTGCTGCATGACGGTGCTCGTGCACATACGCATGTTTGCAAGTTAAGAGTAATGATGCTCGTAAACGTGAGCTATCTGTGGGGATTCAATGAGTGAACGCTGGACGTGGAAGCAGGCGTTGGTCGTGCCCGCGGTGAGGCCTGCGCCGATCGGGGGCTTTAGCAGTGTCCGTCCGCACGAGCGGGCGCTGGACTTCAGCAGCGGAGCAGCAGGAACCGCCAGACCTGCAGAGGAGCTTGGTTAGGTGGTAGCTGTGGGCAGCACGTGTTGCACCAGGTCGCGAGGAATCCAGGACCCCGGGAATTTTAGGAGGTGCTAAAGAAACCCAGTGAGGGGAAGGTGCTTGTCCTTTTGCAAAATTCCTGTGCTCACGCCGTGGCCCCTTGGGCAGCAATGAGACAGAAGCCGAGCAGCTCGTCCCGTGCCCTGCGCCTCCCGCGTGTCCCCCCAGCCCGGTGTTGCCCTCCTTGCAAACTCTCTTTCTCTGTATTTGAGAAAGAGAGAGTTTCTGCTCCTCCTGTGTTAAAGCCAGTGCTCGTGGGGAGCAGGCAGAGGCCTCGAGGAGGTTGTTAAAGAGTCTCTTCAGCCCGGTGGGATTTGAAGCCTGCAAGACTCTTCCGTATGCTGCTCTCTGCAAGTATGTTATTGTCTACAGACCTATTTATCTCTGTTAGGGCTGTTGCCATAAATAGTATGATAAAAAAGAACCGTTCCAGCGAGTCAATGAGATAAAGGCTCCAGTCAAGAGCTCACTTTAGAGCTATCTTACAGATTCACTTAAACCTCAATAATTCTTCCTCTGGCAGCATTCATATTTAGCTCCATTATATCCCCAAAAAGAAAATCGAGAGGGTGAGGAGAAGAGCGAGATTGTGTGCAGGGTATCACAGTGGCTGTTTGGAAGCAGAAAGTGTAAACTCCACTTTACCTTTTCAGAAGCAAATAGCTTCTCAGCAAGGGTGACGGTTCTCCATTTTGGTGCTTGGAGAAGCAATTTTGCGAGGCGCTTGTCAGCCGATCTCGGACAGATCTGGCGTGGCAGAAGTAAGAGTTTATGTGGGCAGCTGGTGTTTCTGCTGCTGCTGCGTGTGTTACGTAGGATTGCCCGGGCCTCTCGGAGGAGGGAGGCAAGCGAGCGGTCCGACCGCAGCGCCTGGTTAGCACGAGCACCGTGTACATCCAAGTAATGTCAGAAAAGAAGGTACTGGTGACGGTATCTTCATCCTCTAACCTAACTGCAGTTTTAAATAAGGTCAAGATCAATAGTGAGTGAAAAGTGATAAAGTTTGCTGACAGTTCATTAACACCTTTAAAATGCCAATATATGTATGTCGGGCGCTCCCAGAAGTGGAGTTTGAAGATTTTCCCCAAATGACAGAAGAGAGGAATCTCCGAGGGATCCCACTGCCGTGCCGCGTTGTCGGACACGTGGCTTCAAACACTTCCATGATTCTTGGTTTCCCGGTGGCGCTCCTCTGCCTGGGGCACCCAGCTCGCGCTCGCATCTACCCTGCGGTGCCTACAGCCAGTGCCGGTCGCGACGTCGCGCGCTTGATGGTTCCCGCTCCTGGAAGCGGGAATGGGAGAGAGCCAGGGAGGCCAAGGCCTGGCAGCTAGCAAAACGCACGGTCTGCAGCTGGAGGAGACATCCCCGTTTCCAGCACTACCACGCTTCAGCTTCAGGAAGAGAGGACGAGCAAACGACGTGGTTTTGTTTTAATTAACATGGAGGCAGCGTCTCGTTTCTGCCTTTTGTGGCTTTATGCTGCGGTTTCCGTGCAGGCTGGGATTTATGGCTGGCACAAAGAGGCCGGAGGTGCCGAGCTGCGGGGAGGCGGCGTGCCCGGTTCGCGAGTGCCCACGGCCCGGCGTCGGCCCGGGGACCCTCCTGGCTTTGCTCTCCCCGCTGGCTGGTGCTCTCCGGCCGCGGGGCCGTGACGCGCGTGTCCGTGTGCGCCAGGTGCTCCCCGAGGGACCGCTGCGAGCGGGCGGACGAGCCCAACCGATTTGCCGCCAGCATCGGCCAGTGCATGAGCGTCACGGTGCAGCCCAGCAGCATCTCCGTGTCCCAGCACAGCCTCACGGTAGGTGCTGCTGGCACCGGTTTCACGTCCGCAGCGATCGGTCCGTTTTCCAGCCTTTCTCCCTTCCACAAGCACCAATGTTTTCGCATGGGGTCGGGGCTGCTGGGAGGGGGGACGGAGGGGCGCAGCGATGGCAGCCACAAATCCCCCTCCCTCCCGGGCCTCCGCTCGCGTTTCCCTCGGTCGGGTTTCCCTAGCTGTTGGAAGGAGAGGCTTTGTCTCCCCGCAGCTCCTCCGCGTGCTGAGGCCGGTTCTCCAAATGCCCCAGCTGTCTGCTCGGGGCAGCTACGCGCTCCCACGCGCCTCCGGCTGCCTGGACAAGTGCTGCGGGACGGTGTTTTAAGGGGTCACTGTTCAGTGGGAAAACAGCTGGTGCTGCAAACACGGAGGAAACCCGAGCAGCCCTGGCTGCAGGCAGGTTGCGGCTGTGCTTCATTTCCTCCCCGCCTCTGCTTTCCCCGGCTCCAGCTCAGCCTGCTGGTGAGCGACGCTCCGGACCTGTCGGCCGGCATCACCTGCCTGTTTGGGAACCTCACGGAGGTGGAAGGCGGCGTGTCGGGCAGCGAGGTCAAGTGCGTTTCGCCGGCAGCTAAAGATGTCCCTGCCATCCCTGTGGATCAAGGTGAGTGATGGGCTCCTGGACAGGAACACGGCACCTGCAGTGCCAGAGGCTGGTGTAGGTCTGGAGGTATCTGCCGGATAGGGCAGACCCCTCTGGGGCTGCTGCCGGAGAAGCTCATGATTGAACCCAGCGGGGTGGATATGCCTCTTCCTTAAAAAAATGCACACCACGCACGGTAAGGTGGGCTGGGAGCTGCAGCACCGGGCGCGCGGCCCCTTCTCCCAGCCGCCCCCCGCGCCTGCTGCCGCAGAGGCTCGGAGGCAGCACCTGGGGCTCTGCCCTGCGGCTGCTCCGCGGTCCGGCCGCGGCTCGCGGCTCCGCTGCGCTGGGTGGGTCGGAAAGCAGGAGCCGCTGCGCCAGGCCTGACTCAGCACCCGTGAGTAGGTGGTACAGTTTCTATTTTTTGGTCCTGATCTTTGGGTTGTTTCTTCATTAATGTCACTGCTGTCATATTTTCTCTTCCCGTAACCAAAATGCTACTTGCTTAAAACTCACTTTCTCCTTGGCATCCTTCCAGGTGTCACCCATGCTTCCCTGCTGATCTTTGTGTTTCTAACACGTTATGTGAGCCTGAGTACTGGGGAACGCGGGCGGCTGAGAGCCACGGGGTAGCCGGGCCAGCGCAGACTTACCCCACAGCAGCTCGGGAGAGCAATCTGCCCTGAGTGAATCCAGCGCTGAGTCTCCTAGAAAGCTCCGTTAATGCCCTTGTTTCCAAAATTGTCTCCTGTTCTAGTCTCGGGCTGCTTTTCAGAGTACACTGAATTAGTATGTTTTTGTGCTGAGGAGAGAAGTTCTTTAAGGAATGGGACGAGATCCTAAACTCATTCCAAATGTGACCTAAGGCAGTGTTTAGACCTTGCATCTCCAATGCGTTTCGCCATCAGATCTGACTTGGTTTGAGGCATTGCTGGGGACGGCTCGCTCGGCTCCCCGGGGGTGCTGGGGAGAGGCAGCGGGGCAGGCGGCTGCCGGGGGAGCGGCCGCGCTGCCCGCTCAGGTCTGGACCTGGGGAGCTGGTGCGGATGCGCAGCGGCGGGGGCAGCCCGGCGCCTTGAGAGCAGCGCGGCAAAAGCAACCAACCTGCTTCCCACCTTCTACCCCAAAACAGATGGCGCGGGAAGCTGCCAGACAGGCCTAGAGAGGATGCCCCCACGTCTTCTGCTGCTTCCTCCGTTGCTGCTGGAGTGACTGTCTGCTCTTTTTTGCTCTGCAGACTGGTTCGGCGTGGTGCTGCAGCTGAAATCTCGGGAGACTGGGAAGACATTCGTCAGCACGGAGTTCAAGTTCTACAACTGCAGTGCCCACCAGCTGTAAGTACGCGCTCCCTTCTCCTTGCGGCCCACGCAGGTAGATTTCTTATTTATTCATCTGCTTTTTGAGTGGTATAGTCAACTGTTTTTCCCAGAAGCCGCCAGTTCTCCAGGCTACCTAGCACATCCAAACCACTCTGAACTAATCCGTGTGAAGCCCCAAAGCCTTTTTTGTGCCTCTGAGGTGCACGAGGGAGGGATGCATGGAGGGAAACACCACACTGAGAAAGAGAAGGGGCTGTGAAGTGAGTGCTGGGCCGTGGGTCCAACAGGAGGGGTTTATCATGCTGTCAGGTTCAGCGCCAGGAGAGATGTGCTCTAAGCCGGCAACGGAAGGGAGGCCTGCAGGTCCCTGCTTGTGTAAACCTTTCCGAATCTGTGGGTAGGTTTCTCTGCCTTGAGAGACAGAGACTGAGTGAGCCTGAAAAAACCTTAACCTGCTGGTGCCCCCAAGCTGCATGATCCTGCAACTGTGAACTCAGCTAGATCTTCCCAGGCAGCTGGCGAAGGGGAGCGGAGCGTCTCTGAGAGCCTCCAGGAACGCAGGCCGTGACCCCCCTGCAGGAGATGGGCCCTTGCTCCTCTGTACCCAGCCAGCAGCGCATGGTGCTGGGTCCTGCGCGGGTCCTCCACGAGATCAAGGAGGACACTAGCAGGAGGCAGCCGCAGGAGGACCGCAGCAGGGAAGCCTCCAGCCTGGGCGTCTGAGCGCAGCTGACGTACTCTACATGGAGTGAGCCAAAGCACTCTGAGCAGAGGCGCCCGGCTGCCGGCCTCCCCCGGTCCAGGTGGAGGGGCCCCCAGGGCCGTTGCAGCTGCACAAGCGTCAGCCCGAGCCCTTGACCGCGGGCGCTGCGAGCTGCTCTGGGAGGGCAGGCGGTGCACGGCCTCCGCGCTGTACAAACGTTGTACAAACATCTCCCCGCCGGGCACATCTTCCACTCGCGGCCCTGGAAGGCAACGTGCAGCTGGCTGGCCTTAAAAACGTGTTTACAGATCTGAAGTGTTTATAGATTTCTCTCTGGAAACAAAGCAAGCCTCAAACTCCGAAGTGAAATGCAGGCAGGACCTGCCAGAAGTCAGATAACGAAAGGCAGGCCTGACCTGCGAGGCTGGGTGGCATCTCCTGCTGCAGGTCAGCTGTCAGCTCGGCTTTTGGAGCATGATTTGCTGCTCTAGCTGGTTGTTAGGGGTCAAGAAGCACCAACACAGGATCATTCCCAACCTTTCT
The DNA here is from genome assembly GCA_003342895.1 of Casuarius casuarius. Taxonomy (NCBI): domain Eukaryota; kingdom Metazoa; phylum Chordata; class Aves; order Casuariiformes; family Casuariidae; genus Casuarius; species Casuarius casuarius. Next base: position 1,994,622 of record PTFA01000177.1, read on the forward strand.
GAACTAGATTTAAAGCCTCAAACTATGGGACCTTCCCTGATGTACTTGGAAGACTGTTGTGTCTTCTGATGAGCTTGGCTTGCAGGGAGTTTTTCTAGGCATACATTCAAAAAAAATTTGGGGGGGGGGGGCATAGCACATAGCAGGGGTACTAAGCTTGAAGGAGCCCTGTGAATCCTTCAGTCTCCACACATTTTCTCTCGTGGTAGCCTGTATCCGTTTCCCAGGTGACTCCTGCCTCCCGTTGTGTTAACAGTCGCGCACAACGCTGTCCGTACTGCGTTGTCCCTCAGTCAGGCTTCCCAGCACCAGCTCTGCCTCCCCCCCACAGTCCTTTCAGCAGTTTTGCTGGATTCTCGTGGCTTTGGATTTTCTTGAGGGATGACATTACAGGGGACTCCTACTTTCTCTTAGGGGTGGAGGTTTGAATCAGGAGAGGCAATGCATCTCTCCTGTCCAGTCGTTTGGCTTCGTCTGACCATGCCTTTCTAGCAGCCGGTGCTTGGAGACACAGTGCTAGCGTGGCTGTGCTTACACCGTCCTGGGCTCATTATCAGTAAGTTCAACAGGGCATGAGGCAGCCTGGCAGGAATAAATCACAACACACGAAAGAGAAAGGAAGACAGGTCTCAGCCTCTGCAGAAGCCAGACCTATTGATGTCTGAGACTCTCCACTGCAACTGCGAGGGTGTTTAAAGACAGAGCAGGGGAGCAGCTGAGCCAGTTCTGGCTGCATGATAGCAGAAGAAGTGATTTTGTGCTTTGTATGAAGCACGTTCCCTTTGGGAGTTTGCTTTAGGCTAAGAAGGGCGGAAGATGTTTGTGGTTGGCATAGACAAGAATAGGCTGTTTTTGCAGACTGATTCTGTTAAACCCCATATGCTGATCTAGATGTGAGTGCACAAGCAAGGAGGTTTGGCGCTTGCAGTTCTGGCATTTCTTCAGCAGTTGCATGCGTTCCTGTGACCCAGGGGGTTCCAGGTGGGCTTAGGGAACTTGGTAGTGCTTTCGGTTTTAAGTCCATTTTAACAAGCTAAGGAATAGATGAGGTGGAAAGGTGCATCTTCACTGAGAAGTGAAGGAGAGACAGCGGTCGCTAAGAAAGCAGAGTCAGGATGAAAGAGCAAAGGTGGTGAGAGCCAGAAGGTCTGTGAGAGCTCAGGATCCCACGGGGAGCCCTCACCCTGCTCAGCTGGGGCCGGGCAGAGCTGAAAGCAGCAGCCAGAAAACCACAGGGCAGTGAGAGGTGCCGAACCAAACTGTTGGCCTGGACAATCAGAGAGGTCCTCCTCCCTCGACCCCAGCAGTGCTAAGATCAGCAGGGAGCTCCATAAGCTCCAGCCGGGAAAGCTAAAGGCCAGGTCTGAGTCAGGTGAGGGAGGGTGGGAGAAATGCTACAAACAGAAATGGAGACAGAAATGGGTCAAATAAATGAGTAATTAAATAAGCTTGCAGCACTTGATATTTCTCCCCAGATTTGCATTTGCATGATTAGAATAAGCTTCCTTGGCTATTAAGGTCACTATGAATGCATCAGAAGGAAAATACAATTGAGTTATTAAATATGCATTCGAGTGGCAGCAGCTTGAAAGGGGAAACACCAGGCGGTGGCACCTCTGCCCAGCTGGCACAGCACAGTGCCAGGGAGGTTAGAGAGGCCGGCAGTGACAACCTGCTTCCCTCCCTCACCAGCAGCATTTGCCCAGCATGCACTTCGCAGCCTGCGGATTGGGGTGTTGTGCTGTGTCCGTCCTCCGTGTCCTCCCCAGGAAGAGGTGCAAGTCCAAGAATAACCCCCACAGCTTTCCATCAGCCTTCCTGCTCTGGCTTCTGCCACTCCAAGTGGCATTTGTACCCTCAGTACCAACTGAATTGCTTGAGCCACGGGGATGTTGATTTTATGTAGATGGCTGGGTTTTGGTGAAAAGATTGTTTTTATTCAGACTGCCCATACTGCTGTTTTTTTAGAGATTAAAAAAATTTGTTCCATATAGAAGAGCAGATTTGTTTGTAATTCAGATGTTTTTCGAATCTTTCCCTTTGGGATCTAGTACAGCTTAAAGAAAATGCCAAAACCAACTAGAACTGATGTTCTTGTGGGAAAGATGCACAGAGCTGACAGCCAGCACCTGGACTCCGAGCATCGCTGGCGGAGCCGAGCGGGAGCCAAGTGCTCCGGCTTTTGCTATTCTCGTTCTATCTCAGCCTCCAGATTTCTGCTGCCACGTTCCCACGTGGTGCCGATATGCCGAGGCGTCAACAGGGTGGGGTGGTCGCAGGGCCCTGCGTGCTGGTCCTCTCCTGCCTGTCCGGTACCTTGGCTGAATCAAATCCCGTGGGGACGGCTTACGCTTATGCCAACAGATGGTCATCAAAACATTGTCACGTAACATCGAGGACTGGTCTCAGAGGTGGAGCAGGTTGCTCCTGCAAATATTAACAGCTGTTGTGAACCTTTCATCTAATTGGCAGCTGATTAGAAAGTGTGGGATAAAAAATATCCAGCCAATTCCTTGGCACTTGAGCACACCCCATGTCTGAAAGGGGTCTCCAATCTTTCAAAAAGATTTCTTAAACAGTTGATTTCTTCCAACATAAATCAAAATGCTTGCTGGACACTTTGCACTCCAAGGCCAAACAGGAGTGTTGCCATTGACTTCAAGCATTCCTAACTTGTAAAATAGCTAATCCAATTTTGCCAAGCTTCCCTTGTTTTGCAGATCTACTCAAACTAGAGATTAAGTCCAGAGACTGTACAATAATGTGTTTTGTTGTACCCCAATGTAATGATGTGTCATGAATCCAAGCTTGTATTTTATTAGTGAATGAATTCACACGTTGTTTAAAGACTGTCTTTTGAGTGGTTTTCCAAACCTAGGATTGCACCATGGTTGTTACTTTTGTTGTATCAGAACATCCCTTTCCTAGACAAGATGCCATTTATGTAGTTCAAATTGTTGACAGAAGCAGATTTTGAACAAATAGCTGGGGTGATTCTAGCTGTAGGTCAGGCGGTGTAGTTTCTCCAAAGAAGTTGTTATCCCATGAATGAACCTGAGCCCAGACTCCTGGCTAAGCCCAGCCATTCCCATATGGGCTCTGCACCCTGAGAGCCAGCTCCGTAACTAACCCTGTCCTCCTCTCCGCAGGTGCCTGTCCTGCGTGAACAGCGCTTTCCGCTGCCACTGGTGCAAGTACCGGAACCTCTGCACGCACGATCCCACCACGTGTTCCTTTCAGGAAGGGCGGATCAACGTCTCTGAGGTACTGGGACCGTTTTGAGTACTTCTGAGCTCTTCCTGCTTTGCTTTTCCTATGGCACAAGTAGCATAACCAATGTTAATATAAGGGGTTTGACTTTCCAAAGGGTAGAGGTGTACTCCTGTACTTCTCTCTTCAGCTGGCATCTAAAAATGCTGAAGCAGCTTTAAAGGATCTTAGCAAGAAAGTGTCAGTGTAGCAAAAGCAATGTGTCTCAACCTGAGCACCAAACCTCTGATCAGTGGGTATGCTGGAATTCAGTAATAGCTATAATTTCTGTAGTACTTTTCTGCAGGGATCTCAAAGACTTCTCAAAGACCAGTGCATTGCAGTAACTCTGCTTTATATACAAGGCATGCAGTGATCTGCACAGCAGCAAAGGACCAGTCAGATGCAGAGCTCTTCGTGGGGCTCCTGGTGTCGTGTTCAGTGGGTTGTGTTCACAGGTCTGGAATTTATGACTGTAGCCTGGCTTAAACTGATTAGGAAGGGAATTACAAATGTGAACAGCCCCAAACTTTGAAAAAGAGAATTGATTTGGGTTCCAACGCTGTGGACCAGGAGCCATCTCTGTTAAGAGTTAGTAAAAGGCATAGGGCTCAATGCCAGAAATGCTTCTGAAAGTTGGAAGGAGGCACAGCCCACAAGCAACTTCGCCAGACAGCAGTGAGGACACACAGGAACGTTGAACAAGCAAGGAAGGCAAGATTAGCAAGGATGAAGACGAACCTTCATAAGTAGGTAGTGGAGACACAGAATGAATGGATGAGAAAAGGGACGAAGATCAGTCAGTAGAGTAAAACGCTGAGCCATTAAATGGAAGTGACTCAAGCTCTCAGGCTGCTAGCTAAACCAACACTAAACCTGAAATTTGAACAACGCACATGCCTTTCTGTTTAAAATGATGTCAGGAGGCACACAGACACAAGGCAAGAAATGTTAATGAGCCGCATGTGTACGTACTTCAGCGAGGATCTGCAACAGCGAAGGGATGGACGGTGTAACCGGGAGGAGGCTCTACCTCCCTGATGCCATGCACGAGTGAGGGGAAGAGGCACTTCCGCGGCAACCTCCAAGAACTGCGTCATGCAGCAAAGGTACAGATGCCCACGGAGAAGCATCCACTCTGGGGACAAGCCAAAAGCTTTCTCAGTCCAGTTCAAAACCAAGAAACTTCCTTTTAAGACAGCAAGAGAAAGTACAAACCTTTGCTTTTCCTTCTCTCTAGTGGTGTGGGGTTTTTTTCCTTCTCACTCAGAGCATTATCTGTCTTCCCAGGCTTTACAATTATTGTCCTCATTTTTATAGGTCTTCAACCCTATGATATCAAAAATGTTTTCTAAAGCTTGACAACTCTCTGGTAAAGTAGGACAATTCCATTATCTCCATTTTACTCTTGGGAAAGCGTAGGAGATCATTACCTGAGATCACACAGAGCGAGTGAAGGGCTGATGTCTGTCTGCCAGTTCCTGCTGTGATCTGCAGAGCCACAAGACCCCTGTGTCCCCAAAGTGCTTCCTCCGTTTCTTCGTCTCGTAGAGCTTCCACTGGTTTGTTTCTTACCAGTGGATGTTATGTGTTGTCTAATGCCTTTCTGGTGATTACTTTTGATAAGGGCTAATGATAACAATATGGATGGTTTGCTGTTCATCATGACTTCCCTGCACCTCTGAACACACATGCGAACCCAGCCCTAATTTGTTTGCTTGTTTGAAGTAAATGAATTGCCACTCATGTACACAGTGCAGTTCTAATGCCTTTATTATGGGTGTTTCGCTCCTGCTAACACATCAAATAAATGCCTCATAAAAGTTTCCTCACTTAAAACAATTCAGATCACAATGTTCTCATTGTGTCATGGCCTGATATATTGGCAAAGTGTTTGTGCTTATCAACATCATTCCCTTCATAGCGGAAAGTCTATTGTGTTTGGGATCAGAACATTAATAACAGCACTTCAGCCAGAATTGCCTCTGTCAAGGAGGATTCGGAGAGCAGCACACAGATACGTGCTGGCCTACTTTCAGTCCCATGTGCATGTTCTCACATAAGATTTGCACACATGTGCACATGGGGTTGGAAATTTTCTTGTGACTTTATATTTAATTTACTGGAAAATATCTCAAGTTTTCCCTTTTACTCTTGGCCCATCATAACTTGTGTCCCAACTGGATTCAAATGGGTAATTTACTGCCATCGATGCTATTAGCAATCATGAGTTTGCCTTAGGAAAGGAAAGGAGCTCAAGGCCTTAGCCACGCTGCAAGGTGGCAGTGGAAAGCAAGCCCCTTTTTGTGATCTGTACGCTTGCTCCTTGCAATTTTCTCAATCTATTGACTGAACTAAATGCTGCTTTTTTGCCCTGCTTTCCATAAAAATACAACTGAGAGAGCAAGCTTGTTCTGCCTCTCGATGCCCTGTCGACAGGAATCGGTTCCCGAGCTCCGGTGCCCGAGTGCAGCAGTAGGTGCAGGTGACTCGGAGGGCTGAGACTGGGGACAGGTTGGTGCGTTGGCACGGAGGGTGGAGGGTGCTGGTAAAGCCACTGGTACTGGGAAGCGATAATCATGGGCGTTCATGATGCTTGAGAAAGGACATAGCTCGACTATCAGCTCTCTGTTTTGTATCATGCTATTGCCTTTTTAAAAGTGAAAGTATATTGTTTGTAAACAAGGCACATCTGGTTTGGACTCATTGGTGAGTGAATGCAGAACCCTCCGACACCGTTAAAGCAAAGCTGTCGTCCAGGGTAGAGCTGACTGTCTGTGATACCTTCCATCTGGTGGGAAGTTTCTGACGTGCTGTAAAACCAGACTGCTTTGAGGCCTTTGTTTCCAGGCGACCGGTTCTCTAAGAGTTAATAGCATAAGCACTCTATTTTCTCAGCCTGTTCTTAGCCTGAGGCTTCATTTATCTGCAGACGGGACATGGTTAGACATTGCTACCTAAGGAGCACTGAGAGGGCAGAGGACTGGGGCTGACTTGCACCCCTAAAAGCAAGGTCCCTGCCAGGAGAGGCCTCGCGGGTCTGTAGCACTGGTTGTCTCACTTTGCAAAGCTGCAGTCCCAAGGTGAAGCAGATGGAGCCTTGAGACCTTTGCCGCCTCAAGTCAGGCCTATAATATCGTTTTAATGTCTATGAGGGGGTTGGGTTTGTGTGTGTGTAAGGCTCATGGCTGTAAAATGTGTCTCTGCAAATGTAGAAAACATGCAGATGAAGAGGAGTGTAGAAACATAGATATATTGCTACACCCCTTCCCAATGGAGAGCTAGAACCAAATAAATCCTGTTAGTTTCCCAGAATGCAGGATCCATTCCCTCTTCGATGTCCGCCGTGTGCGGATAATGTCGTTTCCACATGTGAGATGCTGAACTGGCGAGTGGAGCGTTTCAGATTCTTAAAGTTTAGCGCAGAGCCGGATTTCAGCTCCGTTCTGACTCCTTTGAGTTTAGCTTTAAATTATTATGACTTTGAGAGCAATGTCTTTGCACCAAATTGTACCTTTTGATGCTCACTGCTGCTTGATGCTCCTTGAGAGAAATAAAACAACACGGAACCTCCTCATATCTATCCCTGCAGTCGCCATCTCCGAATACCTGAACAGGAGCTGTAGTGTGGAGGGGACAAGTAGGGGCCACATCTAAGTCCACTGAAGTCAGCAAGTGACTTTATGTTGGGTCACATCTAACTTCGCGAGATGTATGTGTTTGAAAGAGTACCAGTAGTGTGCAGCAAGACTAACTCGTCTCTATGTGGGAAGATTGGTTTGAGCTTATTGGCAACCCTTTTTGTCAGTGGATTTCTGGTATACGTGAGCTGCAGTGTTTGCTCTTTGGGGGAAAGGGGACACGTGGGAGAAGGCCCTGCACAGCCGCCGGGGATGGGCAGCGCTACGGGACACTGCTGGGCACCTGTAACCTGTCCCGGCTCAGGTGAGCAGAAGTTTTGCCAGAGATCACTGTTATCCTCACGTCTGGTCCACGAGGGGTTGTGTGCGGGGGAGAGACAGGCCGCTCCAGACTTCGGCGTCTGTATTTATGTGGCTGTAAATATCATGGTACTTTATAAAATACAGGCCAAAACACGGGTTACAGCACATTCATCCCGCACGAAACACAGGACAAAAGGTGATTTGATATGAATTTACCAGCGAGAAAAGTCTAGCTTCCACTGACTTTCTTCTTTTTATGCGTGGTTGCTAAGGGGCAAGACCTGCTCTCCTTTCCAGCAGCATAAATGAAGAGTAATGTGTTTCCATGAGTAATGGAGACTGTAATTTATATCACTGGGAACACAACTAAGAGCCAAGGGTTTCTGTTCATGCGCCAAGTTCATTTATGTTTCCAACTTTAAAATGTGTGCAATTAGGTAACATTTGTAGAGATGGCAAGTGCAAAAATTTTGTATTTTCTTCCATTTGGGCTAAATTCCATAGTCAAAAGAAATGTCCCCCATTTCTAGTGGATTTTTTGCAAATAAGAGCAAGAAGATTTGACCTACTAAAACTGTTAAGCACAAATAATAACCCTGGGTGACTGTTCTGCTCCAGAGAAAGATGCAGATCTCTGGTGTTGAAGATGTTTATAGACCCTGGAATCTCTGAGGCTAAAAGGTGCTGGAGAAGCATAAGATATCTGTGTAAATTATGTGTGATGATATTTCATACACAGAATATTCCTTCCAAGTCTGCACTGCTCATGCATTGGAGTCTTGTCTTTCTCCAGCAAATCTCCTGATTTGTGTTTATTCTGGTTTACAGAAGTCAGAAAGATAATGAGAGAATTCAGTGTGTGTTTGTTTAGCAAGCGGAGGTAATAATGGCCTTTCCAGCTCACTGCAGGATTTACTACTCGTGAATTAAAAAAACAAAGTAAACTGATTAGGGAACAAATTGCATATTCCACTGACTGCAATTCTCTCTCTTATTCTGTCTTTTCTGGACACTGGGCTCTTCCCGGCAGTAGCAATGGTGAAAAGCAGAGTCACGCAGGCAGCGCTGCGCCGTGCCAGCCCGGGGACAGTGCCGTTAGCTGCTCGCGGAAGGGCACCTGCCCCAAGGCACACGGCAGGCGGGAGGGGGGTGCCGGCCGCTTCCAGTTTATCAGGCAATTTCTGTAAAGTCAATAAGCACCGAGAGAGGCATTGATAAAGCTGCTGATACGCCCCTAACAAAATATTTTGTTAGCACTTCTTTAAAATCAGCTGGCGTGTAGAGGAGGTTGCGAATGGACAAGCACGTGTAGCGTATAGAAACCGGCCGCGCGTGTTTCCGTAAGGCAACACACACATTCGGTGCTGTGCACACGCAGCGCGTGGACGTGGCGGAACCGCAGCAGCACCCACGTGCTGGCACGCATCGCCCCAGCCACGCGCGCGCGTGCACGCTCCATGTAAAGGCCTGGGCGTGCGTGACTACGTCTGTACATCACTGCAGCGGCAATTTAAAAAAAAAAAAAGACCTGAAAGCTGAACACTGAGCTTGGATTGGAAGTGGCACAAATAGGGGAGCGAGGGCCCCCAGCAGCAGTCTGCAACGCGTGCGGCAGCCGAGCGAGCCAGCGCCCTCCGCAAGCCCCTACAGGGTCTTGGAGCTTCATCCACTCGTCTGATAAATTCAGTAGCAAGTGCCAGCAGCAGCGTGGCTCCCCCCACGTGCCCTGTGCTTGTGGTAATAGGGCATCTTCCTGCATATCCCCCCGTTCCCGAATGTATATCCCTATTAGCGTGATCGCTGTAGCTGTCAGGCAGCGCGGAGGGGCTGCAGAGCTCTGCTTTCCCCGGGGTGGAGGGCACTCGCTCTGACGGGCTTTCTTTCCACCAGAATCCCAGTGTGACATTTTTCTCCCAGTGAAACCCCTGCTCAAAGAAAAGGAAAAAAATCTATTATATCCTGCTTGTCTCTAATGGCGGTAGAGCAATTTTTGCTACCCGCATTTCCAGCAGTACAGAGCAGATTTGAAAACATACGTCCCCTCCTATGTCTCTGTAGGAAGAAGCGTTTCTTAGCAGTCGTCTCACGAATGGCAGTGGCCAGAAAGGATAATGGTCCATAACATATTCATTTATCTCAGGACTGTGTGCTGAGATTCTCCCAATGGTGATATGGTTAGAGATTTTTATTTTTTATCACAATGTGATAAAAGATTTTACAGTTCCAGGACACCTTTCCTCCCAAACATAGACTTTTCAAAGGTCTGGGACCCTCCACGGACCCATTCCTCTCCTGTTGGTCCTCTGTACCGCTTTGAGGTTAAGTGCAAAACGTTCAAGTGCAGTAAGATCTCACGTATAACATGGTATATGTGTGGCAGTATATAACAAGGAGGAACAAGTGTGTGTGCAAAGACAGCATGGGTTTGGGGAGGGAATATGCCATGGATCTGAGTAGTTTGCTGGGAGTAGGATAAAGGCTGAGCTGGGATTTGAATCCAGGATACCTGGTCCCCTGGGGCCCTCCTCGGCAAGGTCCCCGGTGGCGTTCCCTTCCGGCCCGCGGACCTGCTCCGCTGGAGGAGAGGGCTTTTCTTCCCTTCCCTTCCCAGCACAGCCAGCTTCCTTGCTGTCGGAGTTTAAAATCACTCCTGGCTGTTAATCCGTGAAAGTCCCTGTTAGAAATAAAATAAAAAAAATATAAGGAAAAGCGCCACTAAAAGGGTTTATGAGGCAGCAGTTTAAGCTACTGGCTCCTCCAAGCGAGGGGAGCACCTGGTTCTCATTTACGACTTGCCTGAGCCCGTAGCGAAACAGCATCCCGCGGCCGGGCGGCGCGTGGGTCCTCTCCCGTGCCGAAGGCAAGGGAGACGTAACCCCGTTTTTTCTACAAAATTCTGCTTTAACTTGGGATTAATCATTTAGTACCACGTACTTACAGGTATTTAGGTCTCTATTTCCAGCAGATCAAAGGGAGTTGGAGCTAAACAGAATTTAAATGCTTGCGACAGTCAGCAGCTCCCTCTCTGCATGTTCCTGGTGTCTGGAGTGAGGAAAATGCGTCTCTCCCGGGATGGCGTGGAGGCGTTCAGGATGGGGGGATCCTACGGGTAAGGGATGGGAGGAATGTCATATAACTACCATGCGTCGGCAGGTCTTTTTGGCAGTTCAGCTTAGGTTATCATTTGGACGCCCAGTTTGTACGTGGAACCGGTGATCTGCTCGTCTGCAGAGTGCCGTTTGCAGGGACGGTGTCATTGCATTTTGCATACGATTTGCGTGGTGAAGTCCTCAGCCACTGCAATGTAAAAACTTGCTATTAGTTAACAATTGTGTTATTTGGGCCAGATAGTGGCAGAAGTGGAAACAAAACACAGCAGTTCTCCGTACTTAGCATTTTGAGTGCTGTTTCATGTTTTAAGAGCCCAAGACCTCCTACTGCCACGTTTTTAGGCTACATAGTCTTGGAGGCAGCAGCTTTTTGCTCTTTCTTCCTTTACTGCAGTCACACAGATGTTTGAAATGTTTTCATACGGCTTTCACTGGGAAATTTAATAGACTGCTTCCAGTGTCATGATATTTTGTACACTCAAAAATCAGGTGGTTTTCAGGGATTGAATAACTTTCATTACTGATCTTTCACCAGCTGTGGCTGAGAACTCCTTAATTTGTTTATGAAATTGCCATCAAGGAGTGAGCATCACCCGTCGCTGAATGCCAGCTCTTCGCCTGCGCGCGGGTCAGCCTGGGCAGCCGCTGCGGTCCCTTTCTGTCCCCCGGTGCATCCCGAAGCTCCCGCTGCTCCCGTGCACTGGGCTCCCAGCGCGGGAGGCTGCAGTCCCAGCTCTGCTGGTTGCTGTTCGCAGACCTGGTGTCTCGTGTTGCGGGAACAGGACCTGGTTGACGTCCTCTTCTGTAGAGGAGGCTCAGCTCTTAATCGCAGGTCGTATCAGCCTCTTCCCCAGAATCTGCCGTGGTCCGTTGGTTCTCCGGGAGCCAGGCCACGCGATGCCGGGGCACCGAGAGCCCCTCAGCCTCTCCTTCCTCGTCCGCTCCATACACGCTGCTCCAGACGGGAGCAGGAAGGGCCTGAAGTGACATTTCTTTGTGCTGTTTTGTTTGGACCCCTCTTCCCTGCCTTCCTCCTCCTCCTCCTCTGGCCGAGCAGCCTCTCACTGCTCCTGGTTGTCTTTTTCTGGTTGTCTTTTTCTGGTTGTCCCCCTCACGGCGTCAGCTGTGGCCTGGCAGGATGGCGGCACTTTAGGGCTGTAGCTCTAACATGCTTCCGAATTTGCATTTGACTCAGAAAAATGTATTCCTGGAACAGCTCCAGCTTCCATCCCCAAGGTGGACAGAGACTTTGATCTGAAGCAAGGGCTGCTGCCACTGCCCATTTGCTTGAATCACTGAGTTTCCCTGGAAAACCCCCTTCCCTCCTGCCCAGCAGCTTCCAGGGCTCTGGATAAACCAGGAAAGCTCCCGCGCGCTGACAGTCGGCTTTGCAAAAACGCCGTAAGGTACCTAAAGGACTATTCCAGAAGAGTGAGAGGCTTACGTTTCGGAGGCCCCAAGGGCGCACTGCGGAGAAGGCAGAGAGCGAACGTCTCAGATTCGAGGGGCATCGGCGTCCATCTGCGCGGAGGTCCGGCACCTCCTGGGCCAGCCTCTCGCCTCGGCTGGCGCAGTGGGTGCCCGCAGCGAGCGCCCCGGCGCAGGAGGTCCGGAGCTGCAGTTGCCTGGGGATGGTTTTGCTGTCCCCGCTGCGCAGGAAGGGACAGGCGGCGTTCCCCATCGCTGTGCGGTGTCTCCTGCCCCGCTGAGACGTACTGAGATCGAGTCGTACACACCAATTCAATCTGGTTTCGGTCTCCTTCCTCTGCAAGAGATCCCTCCTCAGTATTAGCTCCTCAGATCAAGAACGGCCTCCTGTTTGGTGAGGATATCACACGAGAAAGCACTGCAGGACCTTTACCATTTGCTGGAGGAGGCTCTGAGTTTTATTGCACGCGCCAAACTTTTTCAGAGTTTTATTGCATGCGCCAAACCCTTTGAGTTTTATTGCACACACCAAACTTTTTATGAGTTTTATTGCACGCGCCAAACCCTTTTCAGACTAGGCAGATTTTCCCAGGGCCCAGGGGAGTCGGGATTAGGGTGCTTAATCCTGTCTGAGGAAACCCTCACCCTACACTTTCTGGATATTACTGCACCCAAATCCTCCCGTCCTTGCATGTCCTCTGCTTCTAAGCAGCACTGCTGGAGGAGGGAGGAGCGTTGCTTCACAGACACGTAGCCGGCGGTTCGGCTCGGGGCGCCCGGCAGCCCAGCCGGAGGAAGCCCATGTCCCGGGCGGCACCTCGCAGCTGAGCAGCTATCAGCGCAGACAGCGGCGTGGGAGCGCTGCCGTCAGCTCCCTGGGGGTTTCGGGAAGAACAGAGGTTTCGGAAAATGGTAAGGGGTGAGAGCAGATAGAGCAGAAATTAATGCAGCCTCTGAAATTAATGGCACGTTGGCATAACTTTGCTCAGGTAAAACAGGGCAGAACAGTAGCTGGCAGCAAGGGAAAGCACATCCCGTGCGGATCAGCCTCCTCTGGAAGCAGCACGCATTCATGTGTTTGCAATGACAAAACCAGCACCGCTCCCCGAGCAGGGATGTCGTAACCAGGGGCTCTTGTTTTCTGCACTTAGCTGCCGGTTTGTGGCAGACCGAGGAACACGGAGGGAATTTGCTGGTCCCGAGCTCTGGATGGCTGTCCCACGCGCCCCGGGGCCGTGAGGTGGCCGGAGGGGTTGACTGAGCACCGCCGTAACCTCTGCTGCCTTGTGTCTGCCCCAGGACTGCCCGCAGCTGCTGCCCACGGAGGAGATCCTGATCCCGGTGGGCGAGGTGAAACCCATCACGCTGAAAGCCCGAAACCTGCCCCAGCCGCAGTCGGGCCAGCGCGGGTACGAGTGCGTCCTCCGCATCCAGGGGGTGATCCACCGCGTGCCCGCCCTGCGCTTCAACAGCTCCAGCGTCCAGTGCCAGAACAGCTCGGTGAGGCCCCGGGCTCGCCAGCTCCGCGGGCTGTCGCAGGAGGGACGGAGGCGAGAGCGAGGGAGCGCGGGATGCGGCGCGGCCGGGCGCGCGGGAGGGCTGCGGCGGCGGTGGGAGAGGGCAGAGGGCGAAGCTGCGTCCCTGCTGCGACGGGTCGCAGGAGCTGGGCCCTGCCCGGGGAGGAGGGCTCGCGGCGTGGACACAGCCCTTTGCCGGCACAGCAGCTACCGTTCTGGGTAAGGACAAATATAATCATGGAAACAGCAAGCCCAAGATGGCTGCAGGTTCACTGCATCAGCATGTGACCCACGGCAAAAGACGCATCTGCGAGCCAAAGCTTTGACCCCTGCGAGGCTGCAAGTGCTGTGAAAGGGGCAGGTTTAACCTCAGGAAAAGGGAGATGAAACTGTTTTGGGGACAGGAAAGAGTGAAAAATCCAGGAGTTAAGCTAATCCTGGATTCCAGGTGGGAATCTGCCCTGGGCATGCGAGGTGTTTAATTATAACACTGGCCCAGAGAAGATGCTTTATCTGGCAGCCCCTTGTCTGACTGCAGGGGGTCAGCAGGGGCGGAGGAGGAGGGGGTGCCACAGAGGTGTTACGGCAAGCTAATTCGCAGGGGAGAGATAAAGAGAATCACAGACCCCTTATCAGGAGCTGTCAAATCCCAGGTCACGGCAGCTTGACAGAACACAGTAATGCTCAAAAGCTGCGCGGTGCGGGGAAGGAGGGGAAAGGAGCACTGGCGGAGAGAGGATGCGGCACAACAGAGAGATGGAAATTACCCAGTGATGCTGCTGAGGAAGCAGGTAGGGGGGACAGCTCTGCCTCCGTCTGCAGCACCGTGTGGCACAGCCCTGGCGAAGGGACCTGGCAGGGTTTTACTGCATCCCCGCAGCAGTGCCGCCGGGAAGGCTTGATATTAATAGCGTAGCAATTCTCACAGGGAGGGCTTTAACTTTTCAAAGTCACCGCGGCACATACTCGGGAGCGCTGACGTGCTCAAGGCAAACACAACCTTCCCTCTGCTGAAGGGCATCGTCCACCCGCACCGCGTGGGCGCAGCGCGTAGCACGCTCCGGCGGGAAGAACCTGCTCCTCCGGTCCTCGCGGTGCACTTGGAGAGGTCCGTGGGCAAATGGGGCACATTCGGTTTGTTTTAGGCAGCAGAACGAAGAACTTCAGGGTCTGCTTTAATATTCAGTGAAGATGGTCTTAAATTGTTAATGAAGTTTTGAATTTTTAAAAATTTCACCAGATATTTATACATCCCTGGCTGTCTTTGGGCCTTGCAGCTTGGTGGCTAATAAATGTATTAATACTATATAGTACTTTTCCTATCCAAAGTGATTTATAAACATTAGGAAAACACTTTTATCACTGTTGGGCAAATAGGAAATAGTAGGTAGAGAATTTAAGGACAACTCTGTACTTGCAGTTCTATCAGTTGAGCAGAAGATCTGGTTTTACACAAACTTCATAAAACCCGTGCAAGGTAGATCAGTGTACCTAAATGTAAGTTAAAACAGTACAGGTTTTGGATGTGGACAAGCTCTAAGCAGTCTGCCTTCTCCAGTATTGCCTGTTCATCAGCCGGAGCTGCACGGCTTGATTTTAAGCTCCCAGTCAGGCTGGGTGCTTGGTGCCTACGGAAGAAGGTAGCCTGCGGGCAGCAGCCCCTCTAGGCTGGTTAAGTGGAGGGGCTGTATTGATAAGTTAGCGACTGAGTGACAAGAGCAGCCTGGGAGAGTGGAATAATTAATCTATTAGCTCTCTCAGGGACCAGATCTGATTTAATTATCTCTTCCTGGTGAGCAGGAGAGAGCCAAAGCAGGACCCTGGAGATGGAGTGTAAACCTGTTGGTCGTTTAGACATCAGCACAGGTTTTTAAGTGGAGAATTGACATCATTTGAAAAAAATCCTCTTTTTGTGTTGGTGACTCTGATGCATCCTCCCAAGATTTTCATTCTTGGTCTTCTTCTTTAGTATCTCTATGATGGGATGGACATAAGCAACTTAGCAGTGGACTTTGCTGTGGTCTGGAACGGGAACTTTGTCATCGACAACCCAGAGGATTTGAAAGGTAACGTCTGTTGGGTTTTGCTTCCGAGGCGCGGGAAGGAAGGCTGCGCTGAGGGCTGGGAAGCGGGTTTGAAGGCAGAGTTTGTCACTGCAGTCAGGGACATCGTGTCCCTGGTAGATGCCGGGAGGTCGACTCCTCTGGGGACCAGTGTAAGCGGTGTAACACTGCTCGAGGGACTGTGCTGCCGCGCGGTGCTCAGCCTGTGCTCGTCCTCCCTCCCCGCAGTTCACCTGTACAAGTGTGCGGCGCAGCGGGAGAGCTGCGGCCTGTGCCTCAAGGCCGAGCAGAAGTTCGAGTGCGGCTGGTGCAGCGGCGAGGCCAAGTGCACGCTGCGCCAGCACTGCGGCCCCCCCGCCGCCCAGCCCTGGCTCGACTGGTCCAGCCGGAACGTCAAGTGCTCGAATCCGCGCATCACCGAGGTAAGCGAGGGTACCTGGAGGCTGTCCAGCTCTGGCCCGTTCTCCTTAATTTTAGCAAAATTGACTTGCGTCTGTTTCCATCTAGTCTGAAAATACATCATCATCTGTCCTGCACTGAAGAAGAGGGAATAAAACGCTCCACTACTTTCTGTGAAATTAATTTGCAGATTCTCTAGCACATGAGCAGAGTTTGCAACCCCGCTGCCCCCGCTCGGCAGCTGTCACTTGCCAGGCATCGCTATCAGCGGTGGGGTGACCGCTATGGACTGTTGCATGAATGCTAATTAAACTAGGGAGCTAATTAGTCTATAGTTGATGTTTCTGATGTTTCTGCTCAGACCACTGAGGGATGCAAAATGTCTCCCAGGAGCATTTTTACCAGTAAAACTGCTCTTGGTCTGTTAACGTTACTATTAGGAGTGACACTCACATCAGGTGGAGATGAAAGAAGGTTTTGGTTTCTCACTTAATTAACTCCCCCCAACAGCCTCCCTTGTCCTGAGCATGTGTCCACACTGCAAAAGGAGTAGGGCACAGGTGTAAAACAGTGTTGTAGCAAAGTGGCCTCTTGCACTGATGCCTGTGGCTGAACAAGGGCACGGCAGGGARGGAGGCAGGGCTCTTCAGCACGCCTACTTGTACCAGCTTAATAAAGACCCTATTACAACATGGAAGTTTCCTCTTAACTCAAATTAGTTTCTAAAGCAGCTT
The DNA here is from genome assembly GCA_003342895.1 of Casuarius casuarius. NCBI lineage: Eukaryota > Metazoa > Chordata > Aves > Casuariiformes > Casuariidae > Casuarius > Casuarius casuarius. The sequence continues at coordinate 2,011,066 of PTFA01000177.1, forward strand.
AGTTAAACTAGCTCATGCTCAAAACCCCTGGGAGGCAGGCATTAGCCTCCTTTTTATCAAGGAGAGGAGAAAACCGTAGAGGCTTGTGGTGGTGTGATGGGGCTGGGTTTGACTGATGGAGGATATTGCTGAGGAGACCCCATCTGTCCGCAGGGACGTTATCAGGCCTCTGGCGCTTCTTTCCTAAACCTTCTGCCTGGCCAAATCATGCTAATAACGGGAAGCTATTTCTCTTGCGCAGAGTTTTGTAGATGCTGAAATGCAGAGCGGAGCTGGTGGGGCTGCAGAAGAGAGGTTGGTGTGGCTCTGGTCATGTAGAGTGGAGAAAATGTTAAAAAATGTTGAGAGTCTGCTCCTTCCTTAGTCTCTTTGTTTATCTGGCAGGTCATAGCTATTTGTATATAGATAAAATGAGCCTTACGGGCTTGCCTGGACTTCACCTTGTCCTGCCAGTTAGAAGAAACCAGAGTTAACCAGCTCCAAGTTGCAAGGGGACCTTCACTGCTGTGGTCCATCGCCAGAGGGAGGTCTGCTCCCGAGTTTAGACTCGGGTGGTTGAAGGGCCGCTTACCTGGGCCCAAGGTCACTTGGCTTTTGCATTAACAAGCGGGGAGCCCTGCCAGCGCTGGCACTTTCCAAGTCACAGCCCTTCCAGAAAAAGGAGCCTTGCAGCAAAATTTCCTGGCGCCCATTGCCATTAACTTTTAAAAAGTTATACAGGGAGTTAATGAAAACATGTCAGTGCACTGACGGCATTCACGTTCCTCACGAAATCCCCTCTGAGCAGAAAGCTGGCTGCTGTGATGCCTAAGTCCCACTTAAAGCCTGCTTTAAGCTCCCTGTATTTGCTTCCCTCCTGACTGAGGGAAGTGCGGAGGCACTTGCTCAGCTCTGACCCAAGCTGATCCCAGCGGTGATGGGCTCGTGCGTGGCAGCGAGCGTTGCCCGGGCTGTGCTGCTGTGGGAGCTCCCGTGCCCGTCCTGTCCCGTGCCCGTCCTGCCTGGCAGCAGAAACCTGTCAAAGATAGTGGCTCAGAGGGGCTTTATTCCTCCCTTCCCTAAGACTTTTTAAGGAAACTAGTAAGCTTTCTGCTGTTGTCCCTTGCAGCAGCACGCAACTCCCCTTTTCCTTATCCGAGTGCTCTGGGTGCATGAGGTTATGTTACCACATGCCAGAAGCAAAATAGCCTCTGCCTAAGATTTTCTTCATCATAAACTGTTCAGACAGTTTTAACATTTAAGAAGTCTGAGATTTATTTACCCCTCCTTGAGCTAAGCAAAGAAGGGGAAAAAAATACTCTGTTCCAGCCACTAAATAATTTGCATCTGAGCATTTTCAGGCTGGCTCTCGTTGCTGGCTGCAGGCATGGCACTGCCACAGAGTATTTTATCACTGTCCAACTTGAAAGCAATATTTTTGGTCTCCGTCCAAGGAGAAAAGAGCAAGCTTTGCTGTTACACATTTCTTGTCTCCATAACCAGGTCTGTGTCTCTTTCTTCAAAGCAGGAGGCACAATGTGCCTCGCCGGGGATGTTCTCAGTCTCGGGAGATTGCCCAGGGTGGGTTTGGAGCTGACACAATGAGTAGGAAACGTTGTCTGTGCTTTTGTTGGCAGATCAGCCTATTCCACGGTGAGGGTCAGCAATAGAAAAGATAAGTTTTAGGGAGATCTATTGTTTTATGCCCTCAGCTGACTCTGGTGGTGCTGTGAGCTGTTGTGATTTTATCATAAGTCTTGTAATGTTTTTCCTTGAACTCCAGGTCACACCCTTGTTGTTATGAATTTACCTTTTACTTTTTTTTTTAAGGAAGTCAAGTTCCCACTGTTGTGGAAAAAGAAGGGGAAAGCTAGAAGGAGCTATAGCCTTCTCTGTGTACTTTGAGATCTGCTGATGGGAAATGCACTGTACAGGGCTGAGTTCTGTTACCAACTTGTGCAAGTTCTCGAGCAGTCGAGTCTCTAGACCATGGCAGAGCCCCAGCAGAAACCCTGCAGCTTTGGTAGTCCTCAACCCAGACCTTTCAATATCACAAGATAACTTCTGTCATATTTCCCCTTCTCCTCCAGAAAAGTTTATGGGACTGTTTTGGAGACCATAATACCTTTACAGCCTCCACTGCTGTTGGGTTCTCTTTTTATTGGCTTTTTTTGCCAAATGAGACCTTAAATACTCAAAAATACTCAATGTCCAGTCCTACAGGGCCTGGAGTTCTGCACTGAAAATGGGGAACAGTGGGAACGATGTGCTTCTGGCAGGAGGTGTCATTCAGGTGAAGTAGCATTGAGTCTCATGCAAGTGCCTGTGTTACAAGCACCCTGGATCATTCACACTAAAAGAAGGGTGTTTTCCACTCCTTTTGCTTTCTATGGCCAATTTCCCTCTTGTTCTCCAGCCATAGGTCAGCAGCCTCGCTCCTACATTCCAGTACCTCTGGGGATGCATAGTTAGCAAGAAGAGATTATGTTTTAATAGTCATTAAAGTAAATAAACAATAGTATATACACTGCCCTCTTCCTTGCACGGTCTAACTATGGGGCCAAACCGTCACTGCCAGTGTCCCTTTAACAGCATAAAACTTCCACATGGTCTGTGGTCTCAGCAATAAATAAATAAAAATCAGTTTTCTTGCAAACAAGCGGCACTCTGATCTCCTATTCATTTATTTGCAGGCCTCATTAATATAACATCAGTGCAACAAACAGCTGAAGGGGGGTGGTGTCAGGCTGAATAATGGAGTTGCTCTGCTGAGATAACAATTAGGTTCTGAATGTGCTATCAGCTAAGGCAGGGACAAGGAGGGATCATGCCGGGATGACAATGCTTCTGTGCCGCTTCCCTGCTGGGCTCATCAGCTGGGGCCCACAGAGCTTGGAGGAAAATAAAAAAAGATGAGGAGAAAAGGATGAAGGTGGATGACATTTGGGGGAGGGGGTGGCAGTTATGCCACTTACTTTGCAACCAGGACGCACTCTCAGCACCCTGATGGATGCCAACTGGTTATGCTGCAAAGCTGTCTTGGGCTCCCAGCTTGTCTCCAACGTGGCAGAGGGAAAGGTCTGTCTGTGTCTTGCAAGCAGTCCTGTTTCTCCCTGGCTTGTGCAGATGCTTCTGGTTGAATGTTGCTTTATTTCAGAAATGCTGAACCACAGAACTGGCAAGCCATAAGGTGAAAACGGTCTTGGATTACAGGAGTGTCTTCTGCAGGCTGGGGGAGCGTGCTGGTACTGCACCGGGGCTCAGGGACCCTCTGCTGCCCGGCGCTGCTGGTGCTCCCTGTTCAGAGCAGGGCAGGAGGGAGCAGAATGGGGGGACGTAAAGCTCATGTCCAGAAAGAAGCCTTCAGAGAGGGGCCTGTTGCCCTTCAGGGGTACAGGCACCTTGCTTCAGAGCTGCAGCTGCCTATCGTACCAATTACCTTAATGCTCAGGTGTGGCCTCTGTGGAGGATTATGGGCACCTTACTGCCACATTGATGCAAAACCCTTAAGATAAACAAGCTGAGGTGCATCTGTGTCCTGGTGCATCTGTGCCCTGGTGGTGATGTAAGGGCAGAGCGCAAGGGTAAGCGAGCTCATATCACCATCCATTTCGTCTGTGTGTTTGCATCCTCTCTGTTGATAATCCAGTGCTTTGCAGTTGCATAAATGCTTTCCATGAGCAGCATGGAACATGCTTTATAAAAGAAGGTGGGTTGCTTATTTGTCTCGTGCAAGGAGAAACCGAGATGGAGAGGAGAGGTGTTCTGCTAGAAGAACTTAAGGGATCAGCAAAACCAGAGGCTGCGCCTGCCAGGCCCCACTTTAGATCTTAGTCAGTGATTTTCAGACTGTTTTGGTTTTGCAGACATCCTAAAAGTCTCCAGCAGAGGTACAGGCCCTTACACAGTAAGTGTTAAACTCCTGATAACAGCCTTGTTTTTTCTAGCTCCCCGCTGTAGATCCTTTTGATCCTCTGCAGGCCTCCAAGGCTGAAAACCTCTGTGCTAAATGCATTACTGCTGGTCGCAGTGCCTGAGTAACGCAAATAACACGAGCAGGTTTTAGGGCAGATGGGAAGCAAATAAGTCTCTCATTTGGGGGGTGGGGGGGAATGTTTCTTCCTAATCTTTTCTGTCTCAGAACTGAAATGTGGACCGTCGCTATGGCAAGCTCTGCAGGGTGGGCAGCTTCCCAAAACGAGCAGGTTTAGGGGCGCTGGAGACAGACCAGGATGTCAGCAGCAGCCGTGGGTTAGATTCGCTGAGCAGCGGTTGTGCCTCTGCACAGACCCGGGCCTCAGAGCTGTGTGTGAGAAGCAAGCCAAGGTGCAGATGCTGCCGCCGCTGAGCACGGCGACGGTGCCGCGGGACGCCGCTCGAGGGTCGCCCGCGTTCGGTGCCGCTGGACCTTTAAGACTTCTCCTTTCTGGGATTTTGACTGAATCTCCCCAGCTGTAATTAATTGAATGCATCTGCTCTAACCCTGGGGCTGCTTTATGGCACAGTTACTTCAAAACTGTTCAATTAGCGGCCACTAAAATCTAGGTCGAGCGCAGCTCCATATTGGGGATTTTCCAGGTCAGGACATTTTGAAAATACGCAGTCAGCTCCGTTTTGTGCGGCCGGGCGGCGTGGCCGGGCTGCTCGCGGCGGGGTCGGGAAACGGCAGGCCGTGACCCACCTCGGCTGGGGGTGGGAGCGGCGGCGAGGAGCCCTAGTGAAGGTCCGGGGGAGCAGAGATGGTTGTGGCTGAGGCAGGGTACAAGCGGGCGGCTGCAGAGCACGCACCCAAAACTTTAACGCCTCTAAGGCATTTGAGGCGCCGGCTTACTGATAAAATGTGGTATTGCCATTCAGAGGACGTGCAGGCAGAAGTCAGCAGAGCTCTCCGAAGCAGCGGGCAGCTGGGGGAAGGTCTCTGCCTCCTGTTTAGCTGATGAAGGAAGGGGTCAGCGCCGTCCTTGCAGGAGGCTTTGGGGGGATGCTCCAGCCCTGCCCGGCTCGCTGTCCTCTGCCAGGGCACAGCACACGTGGGTTTGGGCTTCTCCAGGACGTCTGGAGAGATGGGGAGAAGCGTGAAGCTGGTGTCAACCTGGGCGCAGGAGCCTCAGGGTACGCGGGGCCGAGGAGGGGAGGCAGCTTGCGAAACGAGAGCTCGTTTCCAGGCCGGACGCTGGGGTGATGAAGCAGCGGCGTTGCGGGGAAACGGGCTGAATCTTCCTCCCGCGGCTTGACCCGTCTTTCGTGCCCCTCTAGATCCTGACGGTGTCGGGCCCCCCGGAAGGCGGGACGCGAGTGACCATCCGCGGCGTGAACCTGGGCCTGGACTTCTCCGAGATCGCCCACAACGTGCAGGTGGCCGGGGTGCCGTGCGCGCCGCTGCCGGAGCAGTACGTCGTCGCTGAACAGTGAGTGCGCGCCCACGCCCCTTCCCCACCCACCGGCGATGGCCACACGCGTGCAGGAGGCCGATGGGTCACCCAGGCTCCGGCCCCTGGTTTTCCACCCTTTCCAGCTCTACGGGCTGCTGGGTGGTGGAGCCCGGGYGCATCCCGCTTCCCCAGCGGAAGAGGTGCTCGGGTGTTGCCTGGGGGCCTAAAGAGCCCCCTAAACCTCCGCTGAGGGTTCGTCTCCTCCTACGCTGCCGTTCCTGCTTCGCTAAGCAACTTCTGCAGCGAGCACCTTGCCGCCGGCCCGGCCCGGCTCGCCCCTCCGCTCCTCCCCGGCCGCTTGGCATTCAGCCCGCGCCGCTGCCGGCCAGCAGCCATTTGTTAAGCGCGCGAGGTGCTGACAGCAGTTTAATCCGCATAGGCCTCCGCTGGAGTCAATTCATTTATTTCACTAACAAAAATGTCAACCGAAAATTAGAAAGCAGGCGTGTAACAGAGGACAGGCAAATAAAGCTCCCGGAGTGACACACGCTGCTGCTTTTGGGGGGATTTCACCCGGGTTTAGGCAAGGGGCTGATGTGAGTGTTGGGGGGGGGGCTGGAGCAGGCCGGTCGCTGCTTTGGCCGCGCAGTCTCGCCTGCTCCAGCACCGTTCCCCAGAAGCAGAAGTCAGGGAGCACTTTGTGGTTGCAGGGTGGAGGGTGCTATGGGCGTGCAGAGCACTGTCGGTGTTATTGCAGTAGTGGCTCCAAGCAGTGCACTAAGAGCAGTGTGAGTGACGGTGGTTTGGGCTATTCTGCTGAGCAGTGTTTTGTTTTTTATTTGAAAAATAAAGGATGGAAGATTATAAAATTATCCTCCTTTGATGGTATGAAGCCCTGATTTTATAATCATGACTCTAATTACTGTTCTTGAGCTTTCAAAGTTTGTTAACATCATTAAAACATTTACCCTGGGCAGATAACAGCAAGCCTTAGCGTGAGAGCTGCCTTTTCGAGATGAACGCAGATGAAAGGGCCCTGGTAAGGGTTCTGTGGGCAGACTGAGCTCCAGGACTGTAATGACTCACCATATGCTCCAGCCATGCAATCTATCAGCCAGCAATTAGGTTAATGTTGGTGAAAGGGCCACTTAGCCCAGCAATCAGCACCCTACAGCTCTGCCGAATGCATCGCTTTGTAACAAGGTACCTGCTGGGAATTTGGCTTTTATCAGGAATGGGGATCAGGTGGGCCACGTGCCACTGCCCCTCGCTCCGTCGTGCCTGGTGCTGCCCAAGACGTGGGCTTGGTGCTGGTGGCTGCTGCGTGGTTGGTGCCCCGGCCACCGGGGCTGGAACCAGGTCTCCTTGCGTTGCCGCTGCCTCCCTGGAGGAGAGGGGCTGGAGGAGCAGCCGGCCGGAGAGGTGCACGGCCAAGGGTGGTAGAAAGGCCGAGGGAAGAGCCCGTGGCAGCGTGGCCCTTGGCACGGAGCTGAGGTGCTCCGGTCCCTGTCCTCCAAAGGCCGCATCTCTACAGGCAGCCTGCAGCAACGAGGACGCTCACACTGGAGCTCTTCACTAGCGTGGATGTATTTCTTTATGCCTCCTGGCATCGCCTGTGCATACCATCTTCAGGCTGGTTTTTTTTTTTTTACTCTGTAGTAATTTTATTTGTAGTGAATTTAATGCTGCTGAGGGCTGCTGAAATGCTGGCCTCAGAAATTGGAGCCTTTCGTTTACCTGCACACGATCAGTGGAAGAGCAAGCATTTCCCCAGCACGAAGCAGTCGTGCCTTCAGCCTCGCTGGAGGAGGGGAGTTGCAGCGCTCTCCCCGGGTCTCGCTCTCTGGGCCGAGCACTGACGAGCGTTTCCTTATCGGTCCCCCACCCGCTTGCCTGCGCGTGGGAGCCCAGCCCAGCTCATAACCACGCTTTCGCCTCGTCCGCAGCGTCCGCTGCTGCAGCTGCCCGGGGCAGGTCGCTGTGTCCGGAGCTTCCCGGCGCCTGGCAGAACGTGCCTGAATCTCTTTTCCAGCGTGGCCGTGGGAGCAAACGCCCTGCTTCCAGGTTCAGCTAAAGAGCATTACGCATTCCCAGCACCCTGGGGTCTCCAGGTTATCCACCCGCAGGAGATCAGTCGTTTCGCCGTCTTCTCCCTCTGTCTGTTCCCCACCAGCTGATGCGCTGAGGTTAACCCCAGCAGTTCTTGCTCCAGCTCTGGACACTTTCATTGTGCACACTTTCTCTGCCACGGTATTGCCGTGGGCTGCAGGAGCGGTGCCGCATCCGTGCGTTCCGGTCGCTCCAGCTCCCTGTGCCAGCAGCCCGCTCTCCTCCGCCGAGGCGGCTCGCCACGTCTGCCTCCATCACCCGCAGCAGGTTTCTCCATTTTTGATTAACTGGGAGACTGCAGTGTGAGCTGTTCACTTAATGAACTCATCTGTTACTCTGAGGACTTCACACTCACTTTGCTACTGGCTAATATATTGCCATTAGTGCTCTGCTTTGCTCTGGAGTTTACAGCTTGTAATAATTATGTCTAATTTTGATTTTTTTTTCCTTTAAATTACTACACGGGGTAAAAATAGACTCAGTGATTAACTTCTCCCAAAGAGGAAAGAGGCAGATATCAAAGTTAAAGAAGGAAAAAGAAACCCCCACCCTGTGCGCGGAGGCCGGCGGGGCAGCGCTGGCCCCGGCCGAAGGCTCACCGCGGCGTTTCTGTTTTCAGGATCGTGTGCGAGATGGGGCCGGCGCTGCCGGGGGTCAGCTCCGGGCCCGCGCTCCTCTGCATCGGCGACTGCGAGCCCGAGTTCACGGCCAAGTCGGCGCAGCACTACGTGTTCGTGGTGAGTACCGCGACGGGCACGCGGCACGCTCCCCCGGCAAGGCCCGCTCTGCGGGTGTCCCCGTCGAGGGCACGGGGCTCGACACCGGGCGAAACTCCCAAATTTGCCGTCCGTTCCCGTGCTTTCCCCACGGTGCTGCACAGGCCGTTTGTGGCTAGCCCCGTTTTCACGAGTGCTGAGGGTCCGAAGCTCGCAGAGGTCTGCGGCCCGTGCACAGGGCTCAGGGGCCTGAGCTCCCACAGCCGCTGGCTCAGCTTTGCACCTCTGGAGTAGCGATAACCTCCTTGGGGGTGTGAGCCTCAGTTACTGCTTGCAAAGTGTATTGTGCTCTCTGAGCAGGAGCGTTACGCTGAGCATAAGTTAGTGCTATATTGTATTTATGCATAATCTTGTCCAAGAATTGGAGCCAGTGCTCAAATTTTCCTCTATCTTGGGAAGGGAAGAGTAATGAAGGAACATTGTTACTTTGGGACCTAGTTAACTGAGATAGATCTGCTGTGCTGCTGCTTGCTGGTTTTGAAGATGTTGTCTGTACATACATGTATGCGCATGCAGGCACTTCTGTGTCTCTGTGCAAGAGCGCAGAAACGCACACAAAAGCAGAGCAAGCGGCAGACACCATCTTTCTGCAGGTCAGGAATTGAGGCTCTAATAGAGGCTTCTTTTTAATCAAGTGCCTGTGAATCCTAAACGTATCTGAATTAGTTTTTGTGTCTATATTTAATTTTTTCTCCATGATGCACTTTGGGATGGAAGGGTAATTCTGCATCCAAATATTCCCTGATTTTTTTATTTATTTTTTTCCCCCTGAGGATGCCAATTCGTTGTAGGCTTTTTCTATCTGCTTAATGAAGAGTTACTCTTTGGGTTGGTGGATTTCCATCGCTTGAGTGATTGTCACTTCCTTCTGTTATTTAATTAGCAGCCTTTTGATTCATAAACTTAAAAGCCACAGCTGGAGTTTTTCGTATCTCCGGTTTTGCCTAAACAGGGCACTTCATCCAGGCACATTGATTTTGTGCTTAGCGGAATCTGTGTATGCAGTGAAATGCCAGCACTTACCAATTGTTCGCAATTTGTAAACTAATTGAGAGATAAATCAGGCTACCCCTGCTGTCCTATGAGCACTGCAAGCACCACCCTCCCCTGGGATTTCGTTTTTCCAACACAGCAGTGGTGCAAGGTAACAGGGCGCCGTAAGGCTGTTGGCAGAGCCCGAGCTTCAAGGTAGCCGCTGGCTCCTGGCGTGGGAGGCGGTGGGGACAGTCTTCTGCTCTCTGTCACAGCTCCTGTTCGAGGAAAGCCCTCTGCAAGTGTTGCTCAGAATTCAGAGATGCCAGTTTTTAACCTTTAACTTTTGGGTTGTGAAATCTTCATTTTCCATACCATAGTATTTTGTTGTATCTTAAGAAACTAATAACCCCCTTCTCACAGGTAAGTGGAATGGATGGCCTAGCTGCGACTTGGCACGGCACTTGGTCAGACGTTTAATTAAAATTAAGTGTATGCTTGAGTGCGCTGGCGAGTAAGAGTAGACACCAGGTGAATAAGCAAATCCTTGAGATGGTCACTGTTTTAAATTGGAGGTGATCTGCTAATGGCGTGTGGTGAGCTGCTGCTAAGCCAGGGCCAGACCGCAGGTGTTGCCTTTAGGATGGGGTGAAAAACGAGGGGGACCTGGGCTGGCTGATCTGGAGCCTTCGCGAGCCCGTCGCCTAGTTCCCGGAGTCACGCAGACCGCGTTCTGGGCCAACTGCTCTGTCAGTCTGAAAATCCTTTTTTTTT